>BQKZ01004025.1:10430-23890 GCA_036244855.1 Temnopleurus reevesii
CCCCCCACCCCCTTTTCACCCTCCAATCCCACCTGCCATGCTGCTATATATTCCTCAATCCTTTTTATCCAAACTTGCCAATCTCTTTAATTCTCTCTCTTTCTCTCCCCACCCCAGGCAATCACAAAGTGTACGCTGGAGGAGATAATGGCCACGCTGCGAACCAGAATGGCAAGCATGCTGCAAAACAGAATGGCAAGCACGAGCCGATCACGAACGGAGTTCATCGCACTAACGACAAGCCATCAGGATCAAACAAAGGAGCCATGAATTGGCTGGTCCCTGTCGGAGTGGCTGTGCTAGCTGCAGGCATAGTGCTATGGAGAATGAAGTAGAGGGAGCAGCGAAAGTCAAACTGCTCTGGAGATTGTATTCAGAAAATGAGTGAGATGTCATGGGTTATCGAAGGAGATTAGGAGGGAGCAGCGAAATGATACGGCTTGGCTGTCGCTGATAGTGGCTGATGGAGCAGCGGAATGACATGGCTAAGCTGTTGATCTATTCTGTCCCGTTTAAGAAACAAATCCATCCATCCTTTGTGTGTTCTTGAATCTAAGATGCATGCATGACTTCGAGAATATTTGTACAGGATGTATCTCTACAGGAAGTGACGAGAACCAAAGGGTATTGTTGCATGAAGACAAAGAAATCCAGACACAGCACCACTTCAATGGGCCATCCTATCGAACAATGTGTTAATTCTGTAGGACACGTTTCAATAGATTTTTATCTCATTTCGTGTAACAGTACCCTCTGGCTCCCGTCACTCTGTGAAAGCACGGACAATACGTGTGTGTCTACAAGAGGCAAAATTGCCACAAATTATTTTTCGAGAAGAACAAAAAAGAGAACGGGTCTTTACTTCTGTATGCACTTTCTTCTATCATTATTGTGTTTTTTTCTATGTCCTCTTCCTTCCGAATTCTACACGTTTTCTGTTTGTCTCATATCAATTGTTTCTATACTACTACTATTGTGTATTGTCTACTGCTTTTGTATCTAATTACTTCCTTTAGGGGAAACTGTATTTATTATGGATCTTGACATTAACAAGAAAAGAAACCAGTACTCAGACATATTTATTGCAAGGATGACATATACATTGAAGTGGCATTCAAGTGGTTTATAAGTACCAATAACCTGCTTTATAGCGTGTTAGTGCAAGAAAGTCGCAATTGATAGTTATGAGCAATCAAATAGTTTACCGCACATTTGGAAAGGCATTTCTTGAGGCATTTTAAATACAGGATCATAAAAAAACCATGTATGATTTATTCATAATTGAGTTGCAATAGAGTGAAGTTTTGCTTGGAGTTTCCATTATATCAACTTGAGGTGTTTGACATGATATATTCTCACCATTAAAACACATTGAAAATTATTTTTAATATATCTATATCATTTATACAGGGTTCAGAATTAGTTCAGAAGTAGTTTTCTTCTGTCGTATGAAGTGCACATTATATTTAATGGGTGTTAAGACATCGACAGATAAGATATATATCATGGAGACAAATTTTAACTGTTTGTTATATACTATTATTCAAAATTTAGGAAGATATATATACGATGTACTGGCTTTTGATACCGAACAGACTTTTTTCATTTAGATTCTGGCAATATAAGATTTGTTATGCACTCTACTAATTTATTCATTAAATGGCCAAAAGCAGTGTTTGGTCTTTTGTTTTTGCTTTGCTTAGCTATTGCATTTTTTCATAATTTGACATGCAAGAATTACAGTATAGTAGGCGTAAAGTGACAATTCTCAGAGCGTTATCGCGCTTATTATTCAAAGAAGGAAAGAAGCAATTGCCTGACGCCAAATGGAGGTAATTACTGTATAAGCTGGAATTTTTGTGATGGTATTATTATCACTCATTTCACGGTGTTTGCCGCAAGAAGACTTCCACTCTGTATGTTGCTCATTGTCATGTGTACAGACACTGTCAAAAACATGAAAATAACAACACACCAATGCGTTGAACTGGACCAAAATAAAGAAAATATTTGTACACTAAATTTAAAATATTGGCTTGTAAAGTAATTAGTGTTTATGTAGCAAAATAACTTTAACTATTAAAAAAACCCATTCTGTTGGCCATTTTTGTCCTTTTTACAAATGAAAGAAGTACAGTATTGTTATATCATGCAAAGCACATTGACGATGCCATGACAAGGTCATGAAGAAAACAGGCGATATGGAGGGTGCTAGTTTTGAAATAGATCACTGTAACTTTGTAATATATCATAGACATTATGGTTGGTGGTATTACAGAGAAACGTATATGTATAGGAGCAAAAAGTATAAAAATCATTAGACTGTAGACATTGTTATATTTCATATCATGGAACAAACACAGATATTTTTAATTGAATGTCACGATGATGAAATTGGCAATATAGTGGGTTATAGTTGTAAATGGATATTTATATAATATTGAATGGCAATGAATGGAATACCAGGGAATATTGCACGAGTTAGGGCAATATTGCACAAATCGACGATGAGTGCAATATTGGCCCTAACGAGTTCAATATTCCCGGTATTTCATGAAATAAAGCCATCCAATATAATTATTATTATATTTACATTAGCCTTTGACTTACCAGTATTATTGTAGAAGTACCAGAAGGCTGATCACTGCTTTGCGCATGCGTGCTTAAAACTCTAATATAGATAATAATGATAATTATTATTTATATTTCAGAATCATGTATGAAGTGATTGAACTAGAAATGTCATTTATTATTTATTCTCACTATGTCAAATCAAAGTATACAATTTAGTAGAACTACACAATAGTATGATAGCCAGTGTGCTAGCACTTGTTGTACCTAAAGGTTGAAATTGTAGAAATGTTCTGTTAGCCAGGCATTTTTGATACCAGTTATATGGTATGTCTAAATGGCAATACAAGTAGATTATGAATAGTGTTGCTTCTTGCATATACATGTAGCATCAATCAAATCGAATCAAATCATTTATTTTATTTTTCAATTTCTTTGATAATAATACAGTCCTATGATAAGTAACTATGGAAATAACTAATATTACAAAAGAAATGAAAAAAATAGAGACCAGCAAAGAAGCGAGCATCCCACATAATGGGTGAAATGAACAACGAAACTAAAAGGTGCATGTGTTAAAAAGGATTACGACATTGCATTTCAGTTTTTAATATTCATACCATGCTATTGCGTGTTTAAGTCATGCTTCAATTTGTTCTAGAACAAATATTTGTGCTTTATTTGATTCAATGATAGTGATAATAATACATGTAGTTATGGCACACACATACACTCTGCTAAGTGCTCAAGGTGATTTACATTACTATATTGGGTTATTTAATTTGATTTTATAGGAAGAGATGCTTTCGGATAAAAAAAAAAAAAGAGCTTCTTTGAGATCAGATTGGCAAAATGTAAATTAGAGGTTGCTTGATGCTTGTTCAATCAGTATTACCAGAATTATAATGTAGATTCACTTTGAAATCTCCTTTTTTTTCCCAGCTTTGAAGAAAAGAGATATTATTTGTACTTGTACTTCCGAGTTTTTTTGTTAATATGTTCATACAGTATGATTACACTTCCAGTAGATAAACCAATGTTTTATTTTGTTTTGTTATTTGTTTTAACAATTACATCATGCCTTGGGCCTGTAACATAAAAGATGCAATTAAACTTACAATAAATATTTATCGTAAGTCTATGGCAAATTGTGTACAAAGAGATGCAATTAATTGCAAGATTAATTGCATCTCTTTTATCTTACAGGCCCCAAGTGTTATATTTTTGGACGATTTATACACAATCATGTATAGTATTTATTCAAATACCCGGTAAATGTCATTGTTCTAAACATTACAATGTTGAACCAGGTAAAAATGATATCTTAGGTTGAACATAAAGCTAGACTCTCTATTTGTGACAAATCAACAAACAGTGGACAGAACCTTGAACTCATTTCAGTTTAGTTTCATGTATTGTGTGTAAAAGAATATAGATTTTACTGACATGCTTAAATCATACACTTGAGCCCTTGGTCAAAATTAATTATGTAAAAATGATTTTGCTGCACATGATGTACATGCTTGCTGACAATTGTTTTGTAAATTATGTACTTATACGGATGAATTAGCACCTTCAAAAATACATGATTCACCAACATTAGCAGTAGATGTATGTCAAAATTTAATGCTTTCAATATATTTGTGTATGTAAGATACACATGTAGTTTAATGAATATAATCATATAATCATTGTATAATATTTATCTACCTATTATAATCATGCATAAGTTGAGAGACTCACTGAAATTACACAATTCATGCCCTTGTGCTTAATTTAGCTACCTTGATTTTGTAAAGATATTATATATAAACCTTACATTAGAATAAAATTTTTGGCATCAAATTGTTGATTTTCTAATTCATGTAATTGCAGAGATACATCTGCTAACAAAATAGTGCATAGCGTGAAGTGAATGTTTTAAGTACTTACATGTATTCACAGAGAATAATACATGTACCTGTAATTTATAAATTGAATCTTTTCCATTTTTTAATGTCATGTTGAATCGTTTCCTTCATAAATCATGTAATGAAATTGTATTTAATTGATAATACATGTATTTGTCAGCATGTTATTTTTTGTGCACGCCAATTAACATTAATACACTTGTCCTTTAATCTGTTTTTGCTATTGTAGCATTCCCAAAGTCTGTTGATCATTTGCAAACAAAATATATTGTAACTTTTCAGATTGAATTTCTTAATCGTAATTTGAAATAACCCCAAACGTTTTCTACGAAAAAGATGCCCTTCAAATTTCTTATTATTCAAGAAAAGAAATAATCCTGCATATACATGTATGCTGTTTATTATCTGTACTTCAGGTAGATTTATACATGTATGTATGTTCACTTTTCGAAGATATTTACCTGTTTTCATTTGCCAAAATTCCAAGTCTAGTGACCATAATAAAGAATGATTTGTCAAGAATCTTTTGATATTCCAAGAGAAAACACCTGTAAATTCATTTATGTATTTCGTTCATTATGAGAATGGTGTGTCTCAAGGAAAGATGTGATATAATTTTGCGGATTACAAATTAACATTGTATTTTTTATGTACCACAAAATATGTACAAACATAGTTTTTATTTTGCATACATTTAGTTTCATATAGATTAGATGCTATTTCAGTCTTGTTGTGTATTTGTGCAATTTGTGTATACCAGGTTCAGTGAAGCATTTTGTATTCTTATAATTTTATTTTTGCATATTGGAAATTTGAGAAAAAACGATTCAAGTTTATCAGTTATTTATCATAAATAATTTGGCATACTTTGTATTGATTTTTTGAACAAAAATGCTTTAATTTGCATCATCAACATCAGTGCTCGTTATTAATACCAAAGGTTGGGTCTTGGGTATGTTAATACAACAAAGAACATTTGAGAGGAATTTGTTGTTTTACAATGTATGTTTTCAGAGTTTTTTCTTACTTTTGTCAGTTGTAATGCATTCTTGTACCAGATGGCATATTTCCAGTTTCTCATTTCATTTACTGAATGAATAAGGATGTGTTAAATGTACATTGTATGAAATGAAGTAATATATTTGATTTTTTTTTATCTGCCATAGTTCATTGACATGACATTGTAGGCTTTTACTGCACAACAGTATTGACTTAGGGGTGTTGTTCAAAACTTGCAATTAACTGCAAGTTGCAGTTGCGCAAATGAAAATGTGCATAACAATTTGCAAAGTTGCAGTTGATTTGCAGTTTATTTTGAACAACACTTCCACAGGGTATATTGTAAAGTACCACAATCCAAATTGTGTACGTGTCTGAATTTAGGTGCTTACTGCATTCAAATGCTTTATATTTCTTCCGACCAGGCCGGCTCTTCTTGTTATCTGGTAATGCAATAATAGGTTGCTATTTGTGTAACATAATGTTATTTACTGTATATTTAATATTGCTTGTATTTTGCTACATGTACATGTTCAGTGTACATTTTGTTCTTGATGTTGGCAACAAAAGAACAACCATGCTTTTAAAATTGCTGTTATTCCAAACAATCTTGACCAATTGTGAAGGCACACCAAAAATATGTTGGTACATTCGCTAGTAAAACATTGATACGTGTATGTACAGTTTTAAGGACTATTGGAGGGATAATAACAATAACATAATAATAGTGCATCTTATTTACCCAGGGTAGCTGCTTCAGTATTTACAAACACACAGCAATATTGAGCCATTAATACTCCACGCTTTATTGGATTCCGACACGCAAGTATACACTCTATGCTTCTTTTCTACTCCCTTTGAAGTATTCCAGCAGGGTGAAATAATGAAGGCACTCAATGCTAAATTGACCACAATAGCCACTTCTTATCAGTCCCAAATAACACCTGGGTAGTGGGCAGCATAATTAATTTGTTATGTTGACAAAAATATTATTGCAAATGCATTGCTTTATAATCTTCCTCAAAAAGACATCATGAAACTCAACGACTACAAACTTCTGCAGCCCGACTCCTGACCCTCTCCAAAAAATATGACCACATACCGGTATCACCAATTTTACGATCACTTCATTGGCTTCCAGTTGACAAACGAATCATCTTCAAGATCATTCTCCTTGTCCATCATGCTATGTATGGTCCTTCCCCTGTATACTTGCAAAATTCAATTCCAAAGAACAAATCTACAAGACATCTCCGCTCATCATCAGCTACACTGCTGTTAAATATTCCGAGAACTAAACATTGTATCGGTGATCGGGCTTTTTCAGTGATTGGCCCAAAATTGTGGAACGAGCTCCCTCCCCAATTACGCCAGCTATCTTCAACAGAAGCATTCAAATCCCAACTTAAAACCTACTTGTTTGTTTCATCATAATATTTCAATACCTGTTTTGTGTCCAGTATATTCACTTCCATTTGTATTGTCTTCATTAACTTTTCTATTCCAATTAAAGCGCCATGAGCACCGAAAGGTGGACCTGTGCGCTATACAAGTAGCCACTATTATTATTATTTAGAATTGGGTGATTATTTGACATTTTGAGAAAGGAAGCTGTAATTGAGAAAGCAGAATAGACTGTACACTGAAGGTGGCCTCTAAAGACAGGTGGCCACTATAGACAAGTTTGGCTATATGTAGACCTCCCAACCATTTGGAATTTCTGACTATTTTGAGAAAGTTTCTGGGCCATTTCAAGAGAGTTTTCCTATTTTTCTTGATTATTCTGTTACATACATGTACATAGTGTACATGTAGTCCTCTTTCCCCATGATACATGTATGGGTTGGGAGGCCTGTATATGTGTACTTCCAAGGTACATATGCACACATACGTGCATTCATGATGAAAAGTGTGCATATAGATACAGTCCACACAAAACTGAATTTGGTCTACATATTTATATATACATGTAGCTATTGTCAGTGACATTACAGTAGCATTCAGCTATAAGTAGCACCAGTCAAATACACTTGACCCATTGACTACTGAATTCTGTAATACTCATAAACTTTGTGTAGGGATTCTCGGTTCCAGTAGTCAAAGGGTTAGTACCCATATCCTATATATTGTTAAACAGGATATGCGGTTGAGCACTGTAGTGGTGGTACTTAGCTGTAAGATTGTACTGTAAAACCATAAATTGATGCTGCAATATTATTTAAACATATTTTGCTTCATATTTAACATATTTTGCTTCATATTTAACATATTTTTTCTCATTCTCAGCTACCGGTATATGCAGTGCGTAAACACTTTTAGAAGTCCAAAATATTTCAAATCACTGATCATGTACATTGTAATTATCTTGAATGATTCTGAATTTGCACTTCAAAGTTGTAGTTACTGTATGATTGATTTAAATTATTGTCTGGAAAGCATGTATTCAACAAATATTGCACATTATACCACATATACACTTTTTGAAGGTGGCTAATGAAGAATGTATTGTGTGAATGCATATGGAGCAATATAAAACACAGATGGGAGTTAGTATATTGCATTATTTTCATCTTATTGTATACACATTTTTGTGCCTCTTGGATGTACAGTATTTATGTATACATTTGTTATCATAATTGTAGATAACTAGATACATGTACATGTACATATTACATGTATATGAATATTAATCTAGATAGAAGTGATTACATTGGGATTTATGTTTCAGTTTAAGATTGCTGCTTTTGTATTAAAATTCTTTTGTTGAAAAAGTTGAAGCTACCATTTCTTCTCTGGAAGTTTATTCAATAAGAACATAAACTTCAATCCGGGTCATATTCCTGTTTTAAAAAGATGCTGCTAAAATTTTTGGAACCAATTGCAAGCTGGAGTTGATTGGCACATGTCAATCAAAAGCATTGTAACATGTACATCTTGCTAAGAAATGAAAATGTGCTCTGCAATATGCTACAGACTTGCAGTTGATTTAAAATTAACAACAACTTTCTAGCAACATCTCCAATAGAATTAACATAAACTTACACAGACTGTAAATGTATATGGACCATGGAATTCAAACTTCAGAAATTTAATACCATGTACCATCTATGTTTTGTTTCATGTACATTATTACACGACTTTAAGCAAAATAAAATGCAAAACAGAAATGCAATGAGCCGGAATCAGTAAAAGCATACATCTCATCAATGATGAAGTAATTAAGCTCATCATGTTTACATCATATTTTCAAAATACAGTGAAACTTTTTTATTAGGAGGTCCTTCAGACCATGAAAATTACCTACATGTAGTTACATGTATACCAGGTTCCTCACTATATCAGGGTAAAAAACAAAGAACTAGAAAGAGTTGGGACTAATAAAATCACCTTGTCATAAAAGGTATCTCGCTATATCCGACCTCTTTATAACGAGGGTCCACTGTATTTGTTTTAGTATATTGTACATGTAGGGCAAATGTCTCGACACAACAAAGCAGTAATAGTTTGTAATTTACTCCATTTCATAAATGTGCTATTCTATGGTTTGCTGTATCTAATTCAGTTTGCTATTTAATAAGTATAAGAATATCAATAAAAATCTGAATAAATAATTTTTATTGTGCATACAATGTATAACATGTTATAGTTGTCTTTTTATTTTGTATTTGAATTTTTCTAGTTGTCAAACTCAATAGCCTGTATTCCGATAACGAGGTTTAATTTAACCCCGGACCAAGTCATTGTCATTTAGCCCAGGTCTATTGTAAAGTGAAACCAATGGTCTGGGTGAAGTTAAACCTTGCTATCGGATTCCTCGGAATTAAAAAACGTGTGTCCTGTTTGATATTTTCTGAAAATTGTAGGTTTAATACACAATTAAATGACAAAAATTTCTAGCTTCAGTTGAGATATGCAGTAAATGAATGACAGCGGTACAAACGGAAGTGCCATTTTAAACATTTTTATTTATTAACTTACAGAGAACATGATCTCTGCACAAATGAATTGTATATACAATACATGTATGTACATGTACATGTCAAATTCACAATAAAAAGACACGAAACTGTACATTTTTTGGAATTTCAATGACTTACATTACTTTGTTACAAAAAATGATGACTTTAGATCTGGTGCACCGAATACCATAGCGATTTCCTATCAGCAAAGAGCCCAAATGGAATCGAATCCTTCTGTTTTTATTTCACATGATAGTATCCATATGAGAATACACCTCACATGCATTCCAGAACAGTTGGCATCTCTGCGTACAGTCAACAAATTCTGCCATGTATGCATAATACTACCACTGATGGTCAAGAAAAGTGAACAAATGATAGGGAAAATAATGAGGTCATCGATTTCATATGTTTGCAGTGTGCTATATGTGCACGGTTCAGCCCTTGTCATAGACGAATGCATTGCATGCAGGAATACATATGGGATCCTATATACTGTATAAGCTGATATTTTCGCAGTGCTTTAATTTTATGAATTTCACTATCTCGACCCTATGAAAATTTCCACTCTGTATTTTGCACACTTATGTGTGTACATGTACACTGTCAAAAACGAGAAAATTACACGCCATTGTGTCAAACTGGTCCGAAATCGCCAAAATATTGATTCGTACATTAGAACTCTGCTCCTCTCAAGTCTGATCATGCAAAAATACAGATACAACTGCCAGGAGCCAGAGCTAAAAGAGAGATAACCCTTTCCAAAATCATGGTACTTGATCAACTAGCATGATCAATTTACTGTGAGCAAAGAAATTAATCCCATCATGAATCCAAGTTAAACCCTTCATAGTGTTATGAAACAAAATTTCATGAGCATTTATATCAAATTACAATACTTGTACTTGTAAGTGAGAACCTTATTACACCAACCCACTCAATAATGAGTGATAAAGAATGCTTCAATTGGGAGCATTGTGGTATCAATGAATACATCATTGTAATATAAAACTCTTTGACACCATCTGCAATTTCACGCATATTAGAACATTTCTGTTCAGAAATTTCAGATCCAATGGTTAACTCTAATGTCGCAACACTTTAGGGTGTTGCTCAAAATTGACCGCAAATCAACTGTGATTTTGCAATTTGTAATGCCCATTTATAGTCGCGCACGGTATGCGCACTTAACAAGATGCACATGAAACAATTCCAATCAACTGCAACTTGCGATCAATTGCAACTTTTGAACAACACCCCCTTAGCCAATCTTCAAGAATATGGTTTGGCGGTAAGTTATATTAATTGATGTCTCGTAAGACATACATGTAATTCTTGAAATGTCAAGATTTCAGCTTGCAAAAGTAGTATTCAAACTTTAAAGTCATCTTCTCTAACTTTCAAAACAACTTAAGGAAATGCCACCAGGATAGTGAATAATCTGTTAAGTACATCCGCATTTTGAAAGTTGGTTTTGATTGAATAGCAACGTTGACACAAGCCTCATCGATGACCAATTCTGACAAGTAGCACGGCTCCAGATCAATCTCTACAATATCACGTAATGTAAACAGATGTGGTTTACCAAGTCAATACTGTATGGTGTTTGTATAGTCAATATTAAAGGGCTGGTTTGTTTAATGTTTAGCAATGCTGACAGTATTTCGTTGCACTTCATTTACTCTGGGGGTAATAAGCAAAGGGCGTTGACCTTAATGAGCAGATTGTACACGCTTATCAATCTACGGTATATCTTCATGTAATTAATATTCATTTGTGTTACAAACCTTTCTTTCTCTGTTTGCACTCTACTGTTTCCAGCTTCTCCCTCCATTTTCCCTTTTCATTCTTTCTTTCAATCTTCTTTCTCCTGCTCATTCTTGTTAATTTACACCTTCCCAAAGGTACTTCCAGTTGTGGTTCCTCTTATCAACCTACTTCAAATTGTTACTGATAATTTCCCTTCGTTTATATCTCCTTTTTTGTCATTTATGCTTCTTCTCTTCATCTCTTTTTTGTGACCCAATTTCTTATTCTCTCTCTTTTGCATCATCCTATTTTCTCTCCATCTTGCTCTTCTTTCTCTTCTTTCTCAGCTGTTAATCAATCTTATTATGTGCCTGGTACTGTCCATTTGTGTTTCCTCCCTTCTTCATACATCTTTTCGAGATAATTCTCCCATTCTTTCTGATCATGTTCCTCTTCTCTCAATAGAAGGAGATATTTCTTGTACAGCCTCATTCTCTCTCTTTCTCTTCTCCCCCTCACACACAGACTCCCTCCCTCTCTCTCTTTCCCTTGTTTGTTTTAGTTCTCCTCTCTATCTTCTGCACGTTTCTTACTCTTTCCAACAATAATTCTTATTTGTCCCCAGTACTTTCTACAGTGAACTTGGTCATACATCTTTTGAAATGCTATGGTCCTTTACCGCTTCTCTCAGTAAGAGATATTTATCTATCCCCTATATCTCTCACACTCTCTGTCCATCTTTCTCTTGTCTCCACTTCTACTCCGTTCCCGGTACTTTCCACTTGTGTTTCCTCCCTTCTTCATACATCTTCTTAAGATGGTTCTCCCATTCCTTCTGATCCTGTTCCTCTTCTCTCAGTTTGAGGTATTTCTTGTAGAGCCTCAGTGCAGTGTAGGCGTCCTCGATACTGTCGTGAGTCTCTGATTGGATGTTGATGCCTGGAAAGAGACGATTGAAACAAACTCGTCAATTCTATAAAATAATTTACAAATTTGTGATTCACATACTTTTTGTATATGCTCATAACTCTACTGGGAGTTGTCTGAAAGTTGCAATCAATTGCAAGTTGCAGTGCCAACCAAAACCGTTATTTCATGCGCATCTTATTAAAAGCACATACAATGTGTGAATGAAATGAAAATGAAATTCGCAACTGATTTGTAATTGACTTGCAATCAATTGCAACCTTATAGAAACACCCCCTTAGTCTTCATACAACTCTTATTAACTCTCCATGACATATCATCACCATTATTTGCAATCTACATCAGCTTGGGTACAGCTTGTGCAAGCTCTCTCTAAGAGTCTTCATAACCTGGGATAGGAGGTGTTGCTGCAAAATTGCAATTGATTAAAATCAACTACAAATCTGCACTTTTAATGAGACGTGCATGAAACAATGGATTTGATTGACACATTCTGATCAACCTTAACTTGCGATCAATGGCAACTTTATGACAACACCCCCTAAGGAGAGTGACAAACAGTCGCTGAAAGAATTTTCAAAAACCTCCACACATACATGCATTGTAAATGTTTATATTATTGTACCATATGCCGTTAAAGAAAGATAAATAAACTTGAACTTGAACTTGAACACACACAAGACATCAATGGACCAGTGCCAAACAGAGAAGGAGGGTAAGTAAAAGGCCAAAGAGTAACGTCCTTTTATTCCCATTCACCATCCTTTTCAGTCTTATCCTCTTACCATTTTTCTTGTCTTCCAATAAAAATTTGTTTCTTTTATCCATAAAGCAATTTATCCTTAAATAAATGGATAAAAACAATGTATTCCACTCACCTAAGAAGTACCATGCTAGGAATTTAAGCGAGACGATCCTCTGCTTTGGTAGATTGTACAGAGCTGCTGTATCAACCACTTGACGATGGTCCACCTAAAACACAGAAAACAGAAACATGATTATAAAAGTCTTTCATTACTCTCAACACACTGACTGAAAACTTAAACAAATCTTGTGGTAGATAATTGCATATTGTAATTACTTAAATATGAATAGGAGAATATCCAAATATATTACTATACAGAAATGTTTGAGAATCACAGGGGGGATACCCGCAAAACATGGAAATCAATTAATGATTTATTCCATAATGGAAATAGAAAGTCCAAAAAGACTCATGTAGAACATCTTTGTGTACAAGAAAATGGTTGTGACGTAGTCGTTAATTCAGCCAGTGACATAGCTGAAACCTTCAATGACTTTTTTGTGAATATTGGACCAAATCTTGCTAACAAAATATCTGATG
>BQKZ01004025.1:33608-53452 GCA_036244855.1 Temnopleurus reevesii
TCATCATCATCATCATCATCATCATCATCATCATCATCATCATCATCATCATCATCATCATCATCATCATCATTTTCAACATCATCATCATCATTATCATCATCATCACCACCAACACTGCCATCATCATCATTGCCACCATCATCACTTACACCATCATCATTATCACCATCATCATCCTCATCATCATCCTCATCACGATCACCATCATCATCATCATCATTATCACTATCATTACCACCACCACTACCATTATCCTACCTCTTTTCTCTTGTGGTACGTCTTGCCGACATTGATGTGAGCAACCAGATTGCCCCCTGACCTGGGGTCACGAACATGACCCACACTAGCATGGAGGTAGTAGGTCACATAGCCCTCTGCATCAACGTCATCAACTCTGTCTCCCTGGTAGGAAAAATAACAAATCATTAAAAAATTCTTCAATCTGCACGAAACTAAGGATGTACTTCTTGAGCTTTGCACTCCGGCCAGCTTCTTTTGACTTTCAGGACTAATATCGTGAAATACTTCTTATTTCTCTACCAATAAATGATGAGTCTAAAAGCTGTTCACAAACACATTGTGAATTTCATAACCAAAGAAATAGGTGATTTAGAGATGAAAGTTACTCTATTTTGGGAACTGCTTACTTCCTTAAACTACCAACAAGTCACAGCACCCCGGAAATAAACCTCATATTCTTACTCATATAACCTTCCAACCCCCATTAATTTCTCATTCCCAGAACATGAGTGACTATATAGAATCAAAAGATTCTGAAAAACAATATTCCCAAAAAAGCATGAAATATCAATCTAAAACTTCCCTGCCACTAAAGGTAAAAAGAAATACGAAGGTTTGATGGTACATCGAACTGACCTCAGGATTAAGCTCTTGGATGTCGACCTTCCTGTCATGTGACATTCTCACTTTGATGTACAAGGGAAGCCAGGATTTAGGCTCAACCTCGGCTCTGAGGAGTAACAACATCAACAATATTCATCGTCGTCAACACACAATCATGAAGCATTCATTTTCCTAAGGATTTAAAAGTATTATGTCGCTAGTTTGGACAAAATCTATGAATTCTGTATCATATAAATTGTACAGTGATGCACTGTACTGGTTTGTGTGCATTAAAAATAATGAAATCATCCAGAGGTTTGGGTGTTTTTCATGGTAGGCACTTATGGGTCTCACATAGGAGACAGCGCGCCCGTGTGGATGGGATTCTTCGATGAAGGCCTGCCATAAGACGTAGCGAGGCGAATGTAGAGGGAAATTTGAAAGGAGGCGAACATACAAAGTGAGATGAATTTATGACGACGTGAAGCGAATGAAGAGGGACGTTTTAGAGATTAACAGGGTATTTTTTTTTAAAGGAGCAGAGGCGATCAAAGAATCACGTCCGCCCGCGCTGCCTATGAAGGTAGTCTAACGTCCGCGCGCGCTGTCTCCTATGTGAGACCCATAAGTGCCTACTGTTTTTCATCAAGGCCGCAGGCTGAGGTCAATAGACCTGTACGATAGATCATTTAGTCAAGTTTATTAATAGAACCTGCATAGTAAATAGACCTCTCGATCTGACGTGGAGGCGCCGTAGTGTAGTGGTCGTGACTTTCGTCTTTCAACCAGAGGGTCGTAGGTTCGAATTCCACCTATGGCACCAATTTCCTTCAGCAAGAAATTCATCCACATTGTGCTGCACTCAACCCAGATGAGGTAAATGGGGACGGCAGGAAGAAATTCCTTGTAATGCGGAGCGTCGTAATGACTGCCAGCTAGAGCCGGATAATAGTGAGTGTAAAGCTTTCAGCGCCATGAGCACCGATAAGGTGGACCTGTGTGCTATACAAGTAGCCACCATTATTACTATTATTACAATGTTTCATAAGAGACATGATATTACATAAAATTACATTACAATTGTAAAAAAGCTAGACTTGTACATTCTTATTGCAACGTAGACAAATTATGTTAATATTACATTATACTGGGTTTGTTCCACAGCAAACACAATGCTTGCTTTTATCTATCATAAAGAAATTATAGCAAATTATACAAAATACGTAGTCTACATACTTCTTCATGATGAGAGGTAACTATTAAAGGCAACATATATTTGGTTTTGAACATTTCTTATATAAAGATTAAAAACCCATTTTTTTTTTTCAAATTAAAATATGAACTCACTCTGGGCCCTGTGTATCATGCCTGAATCGGCAGTCTGCCCTTGTACAGTTGTATCCATATCGACAAGCCTTCACTTGACTCTGGGCAGCTTCCTTTTGGTGGTCGNCGGCAGTCTGCCCTTGTACAGTTGTATCCATATCGACAAGCCTTCACTTGACTCTGGGCAGCTTCCTTTTGGTGGTCATAATTCACTCCAGCCAACTGTAACAAAGTACCGTAGTGACAGTTAAAGTATCGTGTAAGATTGTTCCTGGCAACACCATGGTACGAATGAACACTTTGAGAGAGTTACCATGATAGGTATTAACATAAGTATTTACCTAAAATAACTTCACTTATATAATCATAGCTGCTAAAAAATTATAAAATTGTCAAAAAATTGAAATTTGAAATTTATAACTATCAAAAAGAATGATTCAGTGTTCTTTTTATTTGTAACATGAGAAAGCACAGTCATATACATAGCCCTGTTGCAGTTCATAGAGGCTGCCTGTAAATGCTTCAAATATTTGTTCACTGCCATTTGAGTTTCAGAGAGTGATGGAGGAAGATCATTGTAGCTGTCTATGACATTACATGGAGGCGCCATGGTTTAGTGGTCGTGACTCTCGCCTTTCAAATAGAGGGTCGTAGGTTCGAATCCTACCCATGACGTCAATTTCATTCAGTAAGAAATTCATCCACATTGTGCTGCACTCAACCCAGGTGAGGTGAATGGGTACCTGGCAGGAATATTCATTCTTTGAAATGCCAAGTGCGCCGTGAATGGCTGCCGGGCTAAAGCCAGGGTAATAATAATGTAAAGCGCCTTGAGCACTCAGCAGAGTGGATACGTGCGCTATATAAATTGCATCTATTATCATTATTATTATTACATCCATGCACATATGCAACGACAGATCGTTCACAACTGCTTCATGAGTTTTGGTTTTATGGATCTATGCCTGAAGCAGTTCAGCAAAGGCAATATGACAATGTGCTGATTAGTTACTTATGGAACATAGCATATTTGGCAGTGCAGCATACAATTTTTGAGTGCCCTCCAAATGATCCAACAGGGCCCATTCAAAATTAAACAGGAAAAAAATGAAATTTTAATGTTCTCACCTGTTCTTGTTTCCTCCAGAAGTTTTCATCAGACTGCGTTTCTAGATTACAGTTGATTGTGATCACATCTGGCAGTCTCTTGTAACTACGAACTTGCATCTAACATGAAGAAAAAAAAATCAAATAGTTGGAAATCTTCCAGACATATCTTTAGATTTTATTGATATAACCTGACTCAAACATTTAGATATATACATGTAATATAATAATAATAATAATGTGTCTTATATACCCAGGGTAGCCGCTTTATTTCATCTCTTATCTGCTATTTTTTTTTGTTATGTACATCATATACATTCTGATGTATGCTCAATTCTGTAGTTAAGCAGCTACAATGACAAAAAAAATAACCATTCATGTGATACAGAACACTTTCCATCTTTAATAGATGCTTAGGGGGTGTTGTTTAAAGGTTGCAATTAATCACAAGTTGCAGTTGATCAGAACATGCCAATCAAAATCATTGTTTTATGCGCGTCTTGTTAAAAATGCGTACCATAAGTGAATGAAAATGCACATTACAATTTGCAACTGATGTGCAGTTGATTTAAGATCAGTTGCAACTTTTGAACAACACCCCCTTAATCATTCAACCATTTGTAATATTGACAGATCCATCAAGAATCAAAATATGATTACAATCCTGGGATGAATCACAAACTTTCAGTGAACTTAATCTTGTAATTGGGACAGCTTACTGTCATTCCCGAGTTTACGCTCAACAACGGAGCGGCTCAACGACGGGAGAAGTCGTCAGATTCCTGCGTTCTGGCTAACCCGTCCTTGTTCCCACCATTGCTCTTAATAACTTCTATTACGCTACTCACCTCACTGCAGTATGCAAATTGAGTGTGCCGTCAGGAATCAAGCTTTCACGCCGAAATCCAAAGACTGTGGTAAAGGTTACGTAATTTGCATAATAGGCACGTGATACGCTTGGCCGCATCTGATTGGCTACGTTCCTGTATCTAAGACGGACGCAGGATTGAGCAAAAACCGTTCTAGAATTCTGCTCTTCAACGCTGTTGTCACTGGCAACCAGCGAAGCCGATCTAGACAATGGTCAAATGGTATTGATCAGCGACTTTGCCGTCTGTGGTGAGGATGCGTAACCCCGGTATTGATAACTTACCGAGGGTTGATATCTTTGGCAGTCGTCGCACCATGCTTGTGTCGATTGTTCTATGTTCATACTTCCTTGCAAGACAGAGACAAAGCTTTGCTCTCGAACCTCCTTTCCTTGGGCAGCTAAAGTAGGAGAAAATAAACACCTGAATTTACAATCAGTTGATTGATAAACACTTGAATTAAAATCAACTGCTGCTAACTACTCAAATGTTTTCTCTCTTATCAACTGAGCTTGAACAAATGTAGGATACAGCAAAAACAGAAAACAAGATTTGATCCTCGATATTACATCATAACTGCTCAATATACACACTCCCTTGTAGCAAAGGGGCACAGCTCAATTGAAAATTGTTTTTTCATTATTTTGGTCACATGTGCCACAGAATGATACAAGGAACATTTAAGAATGAATTTTCATTTGTGATCTTTGTATGAAATCCCTACAAATTTGGATCCAGGCAATTTTCATGGTATTGGTCAGTGGAGGACAACAAAATACTTTTTCCTCTTTTTTTGGGGGGGGGGGAGGGTTGTGTCCTTACCAGCTGCAAGGGCTTCTGGGTAGCTGAGAGTGACGACCATAGTAGAAGCCTCTCTGACTGTCTCCTTGCTGCACACTTTACAGATGTTGGTGTTATCAACCTTAGCTTCGAACAACCGTGACACAGTCTCTCCAAGGTGGGCTAGAGGACCAGGCTTCTTCTTCTTCTCCTCCTCTGATGACCCTTCTTCATTGTCGTCGTCTGGAATAAGGTCCGAAGTTTCCTGAAGTATAAATGTAATTGAAGAGAGAATTTACTTAGATTTATGTCGATTATATTTCATTTTAAGAAAGATGAATTGAGTCTGACAGCCTCCTTGCTGCACATCTTACAGATGTTTGTATTATCAACTTTTGCTTCAAACAATCGTGAGACAGTCTCTCCAAGGTGGGCTAGAGGACCAGGCTTTGTCTTCTTCTCCTCCTCAGCCGCACCTTCTTCATCGTCGTCATCTGAAATTAGGTCGGAGGTTTCCTGGGGAATAAATGAGAGTGAAGGAAAACTAAATAAATGGCACTCGGTTTTGAAAATAATTTGACCAAAGTGATCCCAAAGAATTATCTTTTTCATGATTCTCATTATTCACAAATTACAAAATTTCATGTCTGCATTATGTTACAATTACATTTGTACACCACAAAAGGTTGTCAGTGCGTGAATGGCAAAGAGATTTAATCAGAGCTGAGTGACTGAGTGGTTACTACTCTGACTCATCGTTTTTCATACAGAAGGTCACAGATCCAAATCCAAGCTACATGTACAGTGTATCAGTGATAAATACATTCACACTGTTCACATTGTGCTGAATTCAAGCTTGGCGGGACAAATGAGCAAGTGGTAAAAATTAATTCCTTGAATACAAAAGCCAGAGGACTAATACTCGTTTATAGAGCACTTGGAAGCGCTGGTGATGGTTGCTATTGTCAACAAAGTAATTGTATATCATCAAGTGACCTACCTGTAGGACTTGAGCCAACACAAATCTGTTCCAGCTTTGAATGAGACGAGGGAAATTTGCCTTTCCTGCCGATTCCTCTGCGTCCCCTAAGAGAAGCTCCAACGCCGACACCTCAGGGATCGTACGGAACGCTCGTAGAAAATTACTCGCCTGTTTGAAGAAAAACACAAATTTTATTCAAATATGGAGACAACGTTCAATATATGTGGAGAACTTTTAATACATATGGAGATTCTTTCAATCGTCAAAGAAATGAGAAGTTTATGATAATCAAAGCATGAATACAATAGAAGTAGAAAGAAATGTTAAATATTATTTGCCATGAATGACTGAAGGGTATATAATATNACAATGGTCAAATGGTATTGATCAGCGACTTTGCCGTCTGTGGTGAGGATGCGTAACCCCGGTATTGATAACTTACCGAGGGTTGATATCTTTGGCAGTCGTCGCACCATGCTTGTGTCGATTGTTCTATGTTCATACTTCCTTGCAAGACAGAGACAAAGCTTTGCTCTCGAACCTCCTTTCCTTGGGCAGCTAAAGTAGGAGAAAATAAACACCTGAATTTACAATCAGTTGATTGATAAACACTTGAATTAAAATCAACTGCTGCTAACTACTCAAATGTTTTCTCTCTTATCAACTGAGCTTGAACAAATGTAGGATACAGCAAAAACAGAAAACAAGATTTGATCCTCGATATTACATCATAACTGCTCAATATACACACTCCCTTGTAGCAAAGGGGCACAGCTCAATTGAAAATTGTTTTTTCATTATTTTGGTCACATGTGCCACAGAATGATACAAGGAACATTTAAGAATGAATTTTCATTTGTGATCTTTGTATGAAATCCCTACAAATTTGGATCCAGGCAATTTTCATGGTATTGGTCAGTGGAGGACAACAAAATACTTTTTCCTCTTTTTTTGGGGGGGGGGGAGGGTTGTGTCCTTACCAGCTGCAAGGGCTTCTGGGTAGCTGAGAGTGACGACCATAGTAGAAGCCTCTCTGACTGTCTCCTTGCTGCACACTTTACAGATGTTGGTGTTATCAACCTTAGCTTCGAACAACCGTGACACAGTCTCTCCAAGGTGGGCTAGAGGACCAGGCTTCTTCTTCTTCTCCTCCTCTGATGACCCTTCTTCATTGTCGTCGTCTGGAATAAGGTCCGAAGTTTCCTGAAGTATAAATGTAATTGAAGAGAGAATTTACTTAGATTTATGTCGATTATATTTCATTTTAAGAAAGATGAATTGAGTCTGACAGCCTCCTTGCTGCACATCTTACAGATGTTTGTATTATCAACTTTTGCTTCAAACAATCGTGAGACAGTCTCTCCAAGGTGGGCTAGAGGACCAGGCTTTGTCTTCTTCTCCTCCTCAGCCGCACCTTCTTCATCGTCGTCATCTGAAATTAGGTCGGAGGTTTCCTGGGGAATAAATGAGAGTGAAGGAAAACTAAATAAATGGCACTCGGTTTTGAAAATAATTTGACCAAAGTGATCCCAAAGAATTATCTTTTTCATGATTCTCATTATTCACAAATTACAAAATTTCATGTCTGCATTATGTTACAATTACATTTGTACACCACAAAAGGTTGTCAGTGCGTGAATGGCAAAGAGATTTAATCAGAGCTGAGTGACTGAGTGGTTACTACTCTGACTCATCGTTTTTCATACAGAAGGTCACAGATCCAAATCCAAGCTACATGTACAGTGTATCAGTGATAAATACATTCACACTGTTCACATTGTGCTGAATTCAAGCTTGGCGGGACAAATGAGCAAGTGGTAAAAATTAATTCCTTGAATACAAAAGCCAGAGGACTAATACTCGTTTATAGAGCACTTGGAAGCGCTGGTGATGGTTGATATTGTCAACAAAGTAATTGTATATCATCAAGTGACCTACCTGTAGGACTTGAGCCAACACAAATCTGTTCCAGCTTTGAATGAGACGAGGGAAATTTGCCTTTCCTGCCGATTCCTCTGCGTCCCCTAAGAGAAGCTCCAACGCCGACACCTCAGGGATCGTACGGAACGCTCGTAGAAAATTACTCGCCTGTTTGAAGAAAAACACAAATTTTATTCAAATATGGAGACAACGTTCAATATATGTGGAGAACTTTTAATACATATGGAGATTCTTTCAATCGTCAAAGAAATGAGAAGTTTATGATAATCAAAGCATGAATACAATAGAAGTAGAAAGAAATGTTAAATATTATTTGCCATGAATGACTGAAGGGTATATAATATATTTTTCCTAACAGGATTATTTGTAAACTCCTCTCTGAAATACAAGTCAAACAACAAAATTCTAGACTTCAAACAAGATTTTAATCATAGTTGCAGATTAATATACATGCTGCACCGTGAGGCAAGAAATTGTGTACCCTCTAACCAAGTCAAAAATGTAAAATCTGAATTCAACGTGATAATGAAATTGCTAGAAGTTGCTGGAGTAATAAAAAAAAAAAAACAGATCTTTAATGGTATGTGGCACATCATGTAAAAAATTATAAGAGCAAAAAGCACACCAGGCACTATTCCTGCCCTATTTTTCTTTAATGCTATGAAAAATATCAGAAAAGCATTGCATGAGGTTTTCCTTACCTGGCAAGTCTGTCCCTTTGACAGGTCGAACATATAGAAGAGAAAACTCATCTCACATGCAAGACAGAACTCTTTGCTGCAGGTATGTGTTTCCAATGCACACCGCAGAGGCTCTACAAAGTATAACACCTACATGTATAGAAAATGAAGACGGATTATTGTGAGAATGGAAAGTAACATTCAACATTTATGGTTCAAAATCTTTCAATATACATTTCAATGCATAATCATCAAGTCAAACCTGAATAATGTATTTCTTAAATTACAGAGCGCAATTACAGAAGGTAATAAACGTATTTGTATCTCCAATGTCAATTTTTCTCTCCTTTTATAATCTTATGAATTACCAAAGGGCTACAGTTTTGTAATCATTTAATAGAAACATATCTTTTTTCATTGAAACGTTCTCACATCTCAGAAAGGTTCCCAAATCAAGGGGCCACAAGAGCAGAGTCTATGGGATTGCCCAATCTACAAACTAGACATGGTTTTATACGGTAACAAGAAACACTTCTTATATGCATGCCATGAGAAGTATGATTTCATTCATGTGAAATTCACTCAGGAAAAATATATTGGCAACAAGACAAATATATACCATTTACGGGTAACCTTAAACATATCATTCTAAAACTCAATGACCTTAGGGATAATCCAAGTTCTTCTGATTTATTGCACATTTCTATTTCTATTATATGTATGGAGATTTTCTTGTGATTGTATTATGCGTGACATAAAAATACTTCATTATTATTACTATCCTTTTTCAAAGAAAGGAACTTACTTGCAGCATGGAGTTGCAGTACGCATTTGGAATGTGGGGTTCAAGGCCGGCAAAGTTTGTGCGGTTGTAATGACGGAAGTCAAAGTCATCGATACCAAGCTTTGAGTATTTGATTTCTACCTTCCTGTACGGCTTGGGTACCATGAACATCATTGGATCTTCAGCTGATAGAGAGGGAGCGGGACAGAGAGGGGAAGATGAGAGAGAGGAAGAGCAAGAAAGTCAGTCATGTACTATTACAGTCAATCCTGCCTATAGAGACCACCCAAGGGAGACAGAAAACATGGTCTTTAAGAGCAGGTGGGCTCTAGAGACAGGTTCACTAACACGTAAATTGCTTCTAAGAGAGACCAGAAAGGTGGTCTTCATGGACAGGTGGTCTTTACATACTGGTGGTCGTTAGAGCAGGTTTTACTGTACATGTACTTTGAATCATAAGTAATTGTCAGCTGTTAATGACACAAGAATAAAAACATTCTATAACAAGAAACTACTTCCAAACATCATTGTGGGAGATTCTATGGAGTGCTACAAGAAGGCAGCAATACAATGTGAGTCACATTAATTTCAAGATAAAATTTGATTTACAGTTAATCTGAAATAATTCCACTTGGCTGCATTATGTAGTTTATCTCCTTGAACAATTTCAACATTAAAAATAACAACAATTTTAAATCTAACTTCATTCAGTTTATTTTTGTCAAGGGGTTCAATAGATGTGCAGGTATACTTCTCATAGATATCCCCATTATTTTTGTACCTTTTATAAATTTACTCAGAAAAATAATCTAAAAAAAATATTCAGATCGAATAATTCATATTGATGGTGATGGGAATGTCACAATTTAACAATATAAATAAAGAAAGATACTTTTTGTTCTTACTTCTACCAGAGGGGCTCTCTGGAACCATTTCTTTACCTGTCTTCTTGCCTCCTCCAACAACATCTTTGTATGTGACTTGGTTCCTACGTCTCCCCCCAGTGTTGGGGGCATAGCCGATGAACTGAACAAGCTTCATGCTACGTAGGATCTCTGGGTCAATGGGCGGTGGTTGCCTGGTAGAATAAATCATGAAAAAAATAGGTGAATAACTATTCTTCCAAACATGATGTCTGCGATCGGTGTTACAAGATTAGCTGATGAACGACACCAACTTCATGCCATGTAGGATCTTGGGGTCAATGGGAGGGGGTTGTCTGATCAAAGAAATAAGGAGAAAACAATTGTTAAACCAGAGCTGAGAGCATAACCAACTGATCTGCACCAGTTTCATGCTATATGATATCTGGATCGATTGGCAGTGATCAAACAAATTATAAAACAGAATAGTTTTCAATCCTTTATTGCCTCCTGAACAGTTGATATAGTGCACCGCTTTCATTCCGTGTTGGATCTAAGAGACAATTTTAAGTGGTTGTCTAATCAATGAAATCATGGACGAACTTGTACCCCAACGATGCATGCTTTAGCTCATTGGGAGCACACATTTCATAATGTGATGTGTCTCATGCAACAAGAAAAAAAAAATCATAAAACATAGTCATGTTGGCCACAGACTTGAGTGCTCTAATTGAAATTAAAGTGAAAAAAAAAAATGTATTTTTGTTTGCCCAACATGCAGAATGCAGAGTGGTAAAAGATACGTTGTTTTCTTGCTTTTTAAAGCAGATCTTTATTCTCCACTCTCAATTCTGTTATTTCTTTTTCTGCTGTGTAAGCGCATAGGGACATGCTATGGCTATGTGTTATGCGCTATAAAAGAACTGAATATTATTATTAAGATACATTATTTGAAAAACAAACAGTAATTTGTTCACATTCGGAATTTCTAATTCTCTTTGGATATTTACCTCATATTGACTTTACATAATTCAGCTGGCCAATCTGAGAGTAGAGGTTCTTCTTCACAATACGGCATGGGAATGGTAGAGAATGATGAAAGTTCATCACTGAATGGGATGGGATGCATCGGAACAACCTGTAACAGTAATAGAAAAAATATTGTTAAAAATGGGTAAATTCTGTCTAATCTAATCCTTATGGGGTATTGTGAATTGCAAACACATTTAACCCTATTTTAACTGGGCTTTTTCAGACCAAGTTTATACTGGGGGGGGTCAATTTGACCCCCCCTTCAGATCTCGGCAGGGGATCGCGCGATCGCCGCGAAATTTTGCACGTGCATAGTGTAGAGTGTAAACTACATGACTGTATAGTTTGATTTTCTGAAAATTTAGGATTTCTATTTTTNCCTGTAACAGTAATAAAAAAAAAATATTGTTAAAAATGGGTAAATTCTGTCTAATCTAATCCTTATGGGGTATTGTGAATTGCAAACACATTTAATAAAGATAAATGGTTAAATATTATATCTCAACATTAGATGATATGAGAAGCATTACAACAACTTGTGAGAAAATACAAATCAAACAATTTTGATTGCAATAATCTGTTTACATCTCTAAAAACCCTTCTTTTTTTCAGGTTTACACAGAAGAAAATATGGATATTCAACAGTGACTAATGGGCATGCTAGCTCCCTCACATCAATCAGGGCATGATCATTGAAACAGCAACTTCAGACTATGATACAAAATGGGTACCATCATCAATTGGTTGAAAGTTTTAATAATTGTGAAAATGATTCTGGTAATCATCTGTGATATTACCAGTGGTGATAAAAGAGTGAATACTTTACTCACAGGCTCAGCAAACTCTGTTTCAGTTGAGAAATCATTGAAAGTCACTTCTTCAGCACTGCTTGACCACAGATGACAACACCCTGTGGAAAAAAAAAAATTTACAAACATAAAAACAATAATGCCAAGTGGACGATACTTAGTATTAATCAACACTGTTAAGTGCTGTTAAATGTTTCCACAGATTGTCAGTTGTTTTTCATATCACAATAAACATAAAAACACATAACCATTGCATGAAACAATCACAGCAAAACAGTTACATTAAGGTTAGAGCTAGAAAATTAATACTTTGTTTAAAAAGTATGCTATTTCAAATCTGACTTATAATGAGAATTATACATTTTCAATGAAGAATCTTCAAACAGTATTTAGTTCTGGCATCATTATTAGTGAAATATTTGCAAAGTCAAAGGCCAGTAACATAAAAGATGCAATAAAACTTATGATAAATATTAATCATAAGTCTATGAAAAAGTGTGTACCATAAAGATAAATTAATTTTCAATTAATAACATCTTTTTTATGTTACAGGCCTCTAATCTGAGCAGAAGCATGACATATCCACAGAGCTTCAACTATTCACAAACACTTATTCACTCATGATATCATCATATAAAAATGGTATAATTGACAAATGTCCCCTCCCAATTCATTCTGAGAAATAAATATTTCAAATCAGAGTCTATTTTCACAGTCTCACTCACCGCCAGAGTCTCCAAAGACAACACAGCTGCTATTACTTGACACATCAAAGTCCATGACCATATCGCCAACCATGTTCACTTGATACAAGACCATCATGTCAGGGGTAACAAGTCCGCCTGGGTCAAGAATTTGAAACTGACCACTCTGAAAGAGATAAGAATGCAAATCAACCTAACAAAGCTGGAGCTCAACACAAAATAAAAAGCTAATTTAAAAAAATGTGTTGGGACCTTCAGCAAGAGTAATTAATTCTGCATGAAATATGATAAAAATGCAGGCACAAGAGAGGAAAATGGGGATACCTGTAAACATAGCTGCTAATATTTTGGATTGTTATGCCAGAAAATCAGTGTGACTAAAAAAAAAGCATTATTCATTGTAAGCTGCAACTACATCTTCTTCGATGATAACACATTTGGACAAGGCTATTCACAATCTAATTTCAAACCGAACAAATATTTCAAAGATTTGCATCTCTGAAGTAAAATGGCTCATTTGTTTGGCTATTCACATATCGATTTCTAACTTTTACAACTATTCCAAAAAGATTGACATATATGACTTATATAGTCTGAAATAATCTCTGTTTGTACTAAACTTACCTGATCCATAATGATGATCCTATTCAAGTAGGTAGCCATACACCGAAGGAAGATGGGTTCTATCAGCACATGGAGAGGGGCCATAGGTCGTATAGTTCGCAGATCAAACAGCCTCATACAGTAAACACAAAAATATTAATGTGTTAACTAACATAATGCACAACTTCCCTCTATGACAAACTTACTTGGTCCATGATGATGATTCTGTTTGAGTAGGTCGCCATACATCGCAGGAAGATGGGTTCAATCGGCACATGCAGAGGGGCCATAGGTCGCATGGTTCGGAGGTCAAACACCATTAAGAACCTATCCACATTGAGGCTTCCTAACCTGAAATATAACAATTACATTATACAATGCATCAAAAGTATTATACACCAATGAAGGATTAACAAATAGGGTATGCTACAAAAACAATGATTTGGAGGGGGGACACAGGTCCCATGGCTCAGACGTCAATCTGGAGCCTGTAACATGTAAAAAAAAAAAATAAAAATAAAAAAGATGTGAATCAATTCCGAATCTTCAGTATATCATTTCCCATAGACGTACATGTATGAACAATTTGAAATCTTTATGTTATGGAGTCCTAAACCCTACAAAGATTTAAACTTCATAACGTGAAGAAACAATATATTAAAGGTGCATAGAATGCTTTATATACCACAAAGTTCACAAACAGAAGGCAACGCAATTTTGAATATGATAACAGTATGTTCGAAAGCAAATCTATGAATTATTATCATGCTACGAGTGTGTTGTCTATTTTACATTCATCTGTACTCAAAGGCCAAAGTCTTACATTTAGAATAAAATTTGCTCAAATACCCTCCATGGGAAGTTGTTTTACCAATGCCTTCTGCTCGTTAATAACATTTATATCCCTTACACTAAGATCGTTGCATTGACAGTGTACAGGCGAGAAAAATGAATAGATTTACTAAGAAAGCCGTTTGTCATTGAATAGTACGAAAAGTAATTTTTTTCCCTAGGGAAAAAAGTTACTATTTTTGCACACATGCGTAGTCGGCTAAAACAGACGTGCCCGTGCGCGAGAGAGACACTGCTTCCCAGCTACACGGCACGGGACACTGTTCAACGAGCCAGAGACTAGAAAAACAATTTATCAGATTATCAAATTATCGTTAAGACAAGGTAAGATTATTTAATCTGCTGCAATAGACTACTTTATTGTTAATGTTGTTGTTGTAAGAAGGGATATAAAAGTAATATACAATGACTTGATTCTCGGGACTGGCTAAAACTATTAGCACTCGTGAGCATCAGATAGTATCATCCTCCCTCGGGCCGTTGGCCCTCGGGAGAATGGTACTATCTGATATGCTCATTTGTGCGAATATTTTTAACCAGAACCTCGAGAGTCATTATATATTTCTATATTATCCCCATGCCACATACCTTTCTCCAAATCCACATGTAATAAGTTGATTTCCAATGACATCAAAGTCCGACAAAGCACCTCTATGGGCCTCCAATGTGTGTTCAATTTTCATGGTCGCCGGGTCTCTGAGTTGAACCTAGTTTTACAAAAAATTGGTTCGTGAATTTATGAGCCAGGGGTGATATTCTTATCATATCTTATTTGTCCTCATAACCAAAATAGTATATGTCAATAGCTAAGTTTATAGCATACTTTAACCTACAACTTATCATAACAAATAAGTCTTATGACAAATAATCTCATTAAGATGAGACAAAAGAAAAGATGGTTATCATAATAAGGTCCGAGGATACAATTTTGTTGTTTTGAAAAGTTCGAATGAAAATAGACACTTCTATCTAATAATTAAATTAACAACTAGCAATTTGATCTTACATGTCCGGTTGGTTCACCACAGCAGATGAATCTCTGATCCGGTCTCATAATAGCCACGCCCACATCGTCTGTTGGGTGTGTCACAGTCTGCACCCCTGACCCAAAATCCACCTCTACGAGCCGGTCCTGATGCCCACCTAGCAAGAGTCTGGTGTCACTCAATACAAGCATGCTCTGCATGTTCTGAAAGTCATCACTCCTGGAATATTCAAGAAAAGAGTTTAGCAAGTGGAGTAGTTTTCAACAAGTGGAAGCATTTCACAAAGACTCTTTCACACAAAAACATAGACAGTGGTTAAAATGCAACAGAGGAGATTAATTTCCTCCAGCAAAAGATATTAATCCACAGTGTTCTGCACTCTACCCAGGTGGTGTCAAGATTAAGGTGTGTCACAGTCTGCACCCCTGACCCCGAAGTCTACCTCTACCAACCGGTCCTGATGACCCCCTAGTAGGAGTCTTGTGTCGCTCAGGACAAGCATGCTCTGCATGTTCTGAAAATCATCACTCCTGGAAGGTTACAGCAGAAAATTATTTTTTAACAAGCAGAATCATTATGATCAGACATCCTACTTCCACATTACAACCTAGTCAGCAGTTCAAAGGCAACGCTGTGTATTATTTTCCTTCAAACAAAATTCATCCAGTCTTCTGCACTCTACCCAGGTGGGGCCAGGATTTAGGTGTGTCATGGTCTGCAGATCATTGTTATGCAATCTGAGGACCCTTCCATAGAAGGTCGAGATCTGAATGGAGGCGTACTTCAAAACTAACATACTTGCAGTCAAAGACTCTTATGCCTTGCCTGGCATTGCACAGAGGACCATTGTTATACAGTGATAAGAGCTCTCCAGGGAAAGTGGAGATCTTGCATACTGCATTGGTCGGATGAACCCGACAGAAGTATTTAAAAACTAATTTAATTGCCGTCAAAGACTGAAAAACAAACTTACTTGCAATCAAATACTCTCATGCCTTGCCTGGCATTGCATCGCAGACCATTGTTATACAGTGATAAGACCCCTCCAGGGAAAGTGGAGATCTCACGGATTGGATTGGTTGGATGGACTTGGAATGATGTGTACTTCTGCATCTGGGATCCATAGTAGGATGTCACATGTCCCTGAAAATTGATATGAAATCAAGAAGAAACATGAAATTGAATACTACTCAATTATTTACTTATTTATTAATTCATATGCTTTATTTCAGTAGGGTACATGTAACTCCATCAGTAATTGAAACACTGTTATCCTTGGCGACACTAGAACAAAAATTTATGGAGGCGTCGTGGTGTAGTGGTTCTGACTCTCGCCTTTCAACACGAGGGTCGTGGGTTCGTATCTCACCCATGGCGTCAATTTCCTTCAGCAATAAATTTATCCATTTGTGCTGCACTCAATCCAGGTGAGGTGAATGGGTATCGGTAGGAAGAAATTCCTTGAATGCAGTGAGCGCCGAATGGTAGCCATGCTATAGCCGGGTATTAATGCACAGAGCGCTTAGAAACACTTCGTATTAAGCGCTTAATAAATGTTGTGTATTATTATTATAATAAAAATAAACAAGCAGACCACAATTATAACGATACTGGTTAATTAAGCAACACATCATGATGGACAGGCAGAATTTAAATGAACATTTCGCCAATAAAAATTGTCATGCCATCCTCTAATGCCCTTTTGGAACAGACTAATGGATATCCTAATCAAAAAAAGAACCTCCAATTGATATACAAGACCCTGGGTCCTAGATGATATCAGCTTTTGAACAGCATCATTTACAATGGAGTTTGATCACATTTGTGCCATTTGCTGTTATTGTCTACTTCTATCTTCTAGATTACTTGATGTTGTCGTGGACTACATCCCGTTTTCTCTCAGCGACTTCACATTCGACCTACCTGCAAATCACGTCATGAAAACTTACAACTTCTACTCTTAAGAATAAAATGTATTTGAAATAAGTATCTAACATAATTATTATCTTACCCCTTGGTTTCCGACCCACACTAGCTCTTCCTGTGTATCGACAGTGATGGTTGACACTCCAAACCTGTCGCCTCCATCCATCATGACGCTCCTCAACTCTCGATACATCCCATTGTTCCCCATGTGGAGCTGGCTATGGCTTCCTGCAACAGATTCAAAGCAAAATAAGATTGGTCTTTTCATGGTGCAAAAAGAGAACGTTGCTATTGCATAGCTGCCAACCTAAATTCGTAATTTTATCCTGCATTATATTTTGGTTTTGAAGGGAGTAATTCATTATATAGACATCATTAAGTATTTGGAACATTGTAATGTCATCAACATTACTAAATGGCTCAGAGTACCTGTCCCCTAGTCATGTGCAAGAGAATCAAATGTTGGAAACAAATTCACAAAGATTAGCGATTAAATGCTATTTTTAAGCCTGTAAAAGGATTGTTTTGGTGGCTCAATGTTTTGACCGGCACACCCTCTTACCCTAAAATTTGATTAAAGGGTTGTGTTTCATAAAGCTTTGCGTAGATCTAGGCATGAATCTGTGACCAACTGGTGACCCTTTCTCGCACTCGATGATATCCGCTGGTACTGAATGAAAACAAAGAAAGGGTCACCAGTTGTTCTTAGAGTTGTGCATTGATATTCCAACAGCTTTATGAAACACAACCCCGGCCCCCCAAAAAGTCTTTGTGCTTGCAAAACAATTTCTGGATTATTTCAGGGTTGGGTTTTGTATAAAAAATTGATGTCATCTATAATGCTACCTTGAATAATAATGGTCAAATGGGGAAAAGATGGTATTTTCATAGACAAACATTCCGTAAAACTGCTCAATGTAGAACGAAACGTGCAATGAGGAGTCACTGTATAAAAATTTGTTAAATTCCTTGCTTCATAATCATCCTTAATATAAATTGGACGCATATGTCCTTCTCCCTGATAACGAGAGTGGTCCAATTCACCTAAGAAACACCATCCTGAAATCCCGCTCGATTTCAGACGTCCGCAATTTTCAGATCAATCATCCCACAATCTTCATCAGGGAATAATTTTTCTGGTATGGCATCTCAATTTGCTATGCATTTTAGCATGATTGCTATAGAAAAGATGTTTTGTTTATCAACTTTTTCAGATATAACATATAATTTTTTTTATATTAAAGTGCTGAAAATGTTTCCTTCATGTCTACAACTGCTGATCAAATGTGAGAAGTAAAATTATTCCCTGTATGCCCCTGTCCCTGATAGTAAGAGTGGCCCAATTCACCAGAAAAACATCACCCTGCAATCTACATCAAGCGTCCGCATTTTTTCAGACCAATCATCCCACAATCTTCATTCCCCTCTCTCTTCCACTTACCATTGACATAGTCTTCCACAACATGCGGGGCAGCTCCATGATCTTCTGGTCTGTAGCCGGGCTCCACCATCATCTGTGGCCCAACGGCGCCCATAGGGTGGAAATCATTGGTGTAGTCATGGGCTGGTGGTCCATACTCTAGCTCTCCAGGTGGAGGGAACTCCATCCTGTTCAGTATCAGAATAAGGACACAGTGGAATGAGAACATGGAATTAGAACACCATCATGATCATCTGAGGCCCCAGGCCATGCTCATGGCATAGCTTTATATAATCGACTCTCTAGCTCTCCTGGTGGATGTACCTAACACCATCATGATCTAACATCTTATGACTATATCAACAAAAAAAGATTACAGGGGAATTTCACCCTGACATTGATGCACTCTCTGTGGATAAAGAAAAATACAATGATCAAACTGTGAAGATTTGAGAAAAATCCAACAATCCATTCAAAAGTTATGAATTTTCAGTTTTGATTTAAACGCCTCATGGGCTCCTTAAAATGGCCACGTATAGGCACAAAATGGCTGCCAACATGGAGAACTCTCCATTCACTTTGTTCACAGAATTTCACATTTTCTTCCTTTTCCAGAAAAGTAGACAATAAATCAACAAAATTCATTCCGAAATGCATGCAGAATGAAAATGTCCATATCATACTTGAAGAAAAAAAGTACAATTTTGTCTACTTTTTGAGAAGAAGAAGAAAATGTGATATTCTGTGTACAAAGTGAATGGAGAGTTCTCCATGTTGTCAGCCATTTCGTGCCTGTAATACGTACGTTGCCAATTTGAGGAGCCCATGATGAGAAGTGTAAATCAAAACTGAAAATTCGTAACTTTCGAACGGATTGTCAGATTTTGCTCAAATTTTCATAGATTGACCATTGTATTTTTCTTCATCCACTGAGCACACATCAATATCTGGGAGAAGTTCCCCTTTAATTCAACTTCAAGAACTACAAATTTACAATATGAAATTTAAAACAGAAAACACATACTTTTCCACTAGTACAAAAAAATACAACAGCCTAACAGTAACAGGCAGAAATAAAAGGCGCTAATGCACTTTCGTATCCAGCGGCATTGCCGCCGGCGTACACACGAAGGGACATTTAAGCATCTCCATAGATAGTACTATTTAGCTATGGATAGCTCCCTGGAATAGTTTTTGACATTTTTTGACATTGTCACTACTCCAGAGAGCTATGGAGTAGATACTATACCTAGCTATGGATAGCTCCCTGGAATAGTTTTTGACATTTTTTGACATTGTCACTACTCCAGAGAGCTATGGAGTAGAGTCTATAC
>BQKZ01004026.1:6809-17014 GCA_036244855.1 Temnopleurus reevesii
TTGAAGTTTCCAGATTAAGCCGAAGATTTTTCTACGCAATATATTCCTTTAGAATATTGGCTGCTTGTTTCGTTGCCTTCTTAATGTTTTTAGCATTCATATCTTGCAAAATTCCATCGAATTCGTTGTCATCGAACGAAGCAAACTTAATTCTTCGAAGTGGCCGCTTCCATGTTTGTTTACAATCTGATGTCCACAAAGCACGTCGCGAGCTCAATGCACAAAAACTGCGAGATCGCGGTCCGCGTATTTCGCATGTGAATTTATTGCCCGCTGTTTTTACACGCAAAATCCCATAGACATTTGACAGCGGGCAATAAAGTAATTTATTGAGCGCTTTGTCTTTTACGGGGCAATAAAGTGGAAAAATCACATGGCTCAGATGTCTGATACGGTTAATGATTATTAATATCGTCTGTTTCGGGATACGATTACGCTTTGTCAGGATAATCATTATCTCTTGAGAATCCGGTGATGTAGCAATTATAATACCGGTCTGTTCGCTGGTCCGATATGTATTTGTTGTATATGTTCCACAGCTTTCAGACAATTTATTTTACAGAACAGCAAGTAAATAGAAGTTAAAGACAAAGTAAAAAAAAAAGTTTGTTAAAGTGAAGAATATCTACTCCCTAAATTCCATTTTCGATGAAATGATAAGCCAACACGAAATAAACTATTTTCGAAAAATAAAGTGGGTCCGTTCGCCGTGAATAGAACTGTGCAGATACAACAATGACAAGCCGGTTACGATTCGAATGGCATTACAAAGAACCATTGAAATGGCGTTCGACTTTATTTTTTTGTAATAGTTTATATCATATTAGCCATAGATTGTCTTTAAAGTGCATCAATAAACACTTCGTCTATTATCTCAAACGGCATCCATTTTAATGTATAAGCTGTTAGAAACTCTTTGAATAGACAAAATGTAACGTTAAACAGACCGACGATAAAAATCATTATCTGATTAGATTAAAATAGAATAATAATGATAAATGAATGAGGTAGTGCAAATGGAGAAAAGGTGAATACTTACAGCAATCTCTAAGAATAACGACTTCTGGTCCGTAATGGTATGATCTGCGCCATCTTACGTGGAAAGGAAATCATCAAGGTAGCTTTGAAACATTCGCTTTGAGCGAGGTTGCAGCAACTGAAACTCGACTGTACACTGATGCTGAAATTCTTTTCTTATATACCATCCCGAGGAGTATCGAGGGGGCTGTAAATCAAACTAGCCAGGATGGGATGTCACACAGATCTGCTCACGAACATTTCAGAGAAGCTGCTGGTATCTAATGATATGAGGCCCACTCATAGTTTGTGTTCTAAGAACAATATCATCATTGACATCATCTTAATCATCAGTAGTACCGTTATTTCGGGTTTTGCTAGTCTTATCATCACGACTATTATTGGAAATCATTATTCTTTTTATAATCATTGTTATCATTATTATTATAATTATTATTATCATTATTATTATTATTATCATGAGGTGAAGCAAAACCGTGTCTGTAATTTTTCAACAAAGACTCTACTAAAGTATTAAAAAGTACAAAACCTTTTCAGAGCAACATCAACATTTTATAAAGTACATGTATAAGTTAGTATTTTTCAGATAGGTCTTGCCGTTCCGACACGGCAAAGATAATTGACTTCTTACATTGGTACACATTTACATTCGCAGAGATTTTAGCCAGATTGTGTTTTAGACCATTTTTTAGAATTCCGGTATGTGTTTTTTGTTTAATTTCATTATCATTATTATTAGCGGTATTGCTATTATTGTTATCATTAATACTATTATTATCATTATTGCCATTATCATCATTATTATTATTATTATTAATGTCATTAGTATTATTATCATCATTATTGTTATCATTATTATTATTATTATTATTAGTAGTAGTAGTAGTAGTAGTAGTAGTAGTAGTATTAATATTATTATTATTATTATTATTATTATCCTTCCCCCTAACACGAAAAACTAAAGAGGTGGAAACTCATGTATTATTCTTTTTCCATGATTCACGCATGCCACTTTTTCAAAAAGAAAAGGATATACACTTTGCAACCATAAGATATAAACAAACTTGAAAGGGAAGGGAGTGCATAATGCTGACGAAAAAATAGACTGAGGTTAGCCTGCCACGATAATGGAAGTTGGCATTTTTATCGCCATGGTAATCGACATCTGTATAATTCAAAGAGAATAAACGAAAACAGGATGTTGATATTTTCATTACGCGATAGGATGTTGGGATGTATCCACTCTGCGCCTCTGAAATTAATCAGTTTAAAATAAACGAAAAACTCTAGCATGTCTAAAGGCCGATTCACATCTTTGCGTTTTTAGTTTGCGTCCGCCTACCGTTTTTTTTTTTTTTTTTTTGAAAAATTAGACGCACAGCATACGCAGTTCAGACGGTGGACTGACGTTCGGCTTGCGCTCGACGGGAGTACGACGAGCATCAGTCCTCCTTATGACCTGCATCTTTGTGTGTTAAGGGAGCTTTTTTAATTTCCCAAAACGCTGGGCCGACGCAGGCTAAAAACGCAAAAGTGATAGTCGGCATTTAGGGGAGAAAATATTGTAAGAGAGGTGCAATAATCTGCTCATTGCAAAGAGAGTTCTGGAAGGCGGCAGGCATTAAAGAAGATCCGCGTAATCATCAACGATATTTTACCGATGGCTTGCGGATATAAGAACCAATGGGCTATTTCATATGAGAAAACTCTTTGAATATTTTCCTAACAGCGCTTTCATTTTTTATACTGCTTGAACGGTAAGCTTTCAATTTTTTGGAGGGGTGAGTTATTTCCAGTAAACAATAGCTCATCCCTGCAAAGCTCTGTGTGGCAAAACACTACAAGCACCACTGGTAAACAGAATGTAAACAAATCAATGTCAAATTTGGATGTGTTTTGATGGTACACAGATATAAGAAAATACGTTTTCAAATACAGGCCATAAGCAAACGACATTTCAAGTGCCATTTCACCACGATAGTGATGGCACCCCGTAAATAAAGAAGATTGTCGCTTCTCCTTTAGACAGTGATCAACAAACAAGATTTCTTGACCCGCTCCATCAATTATAATGAGACACTGTTTGTGTCCATCAATCTCCCCTGACTAGAGAAAATTAAACTTAAAGACTTGGTCTGGGCTGCAAAATTGTGCTTTGATTTAAAGCGAAAAAATCAGACGAACAGATAAAAAAAAAAATTAAGCAAATCAGACAATAAATAAGAAAGTTAATAATATTTCAATGATATAACGGAAGAGTGATTTTCATGCAATTTGTCAATTTTTGGTCACGTGCAGTGACGTATGTCATGTACTATGGCGTATGTCATGTACTTCTCGACTGTAATATTTATATAATATTGGATGGCAATGAATGGAATACCAGGGAATATGCACGAGTTAAGGCAATATTAGCCCTAACGAGTGCAATATTCCCGGTATTTCATGAAATAAAGCCATCCAATATAATTATTATTATCTTTACATTAGCCTTTGACTTACCGGTATCATTGTAGAAGTACCAGAAGACTGATCAATGCTTTGCGCATGCGTGAAATTGAAGCCACGCAACATGGCCTAATGTTGCACAGCTTAAAACTCTCATATAGATAATGATATTACTTATTGTTTTTTTAAGAATCCTTTTTAACCCATTGAAGGTTATATCAACAAAATGCTCACAGCACCATGTAGTTAGAGAACCTTTTTTCGTTTTAAAGGACATAAAAGTTGGAATTTAAAACAATAAGATAATTAACTGATTGCAAGGAAATGTATGACATACGTCAGATCACGTGACCAAAAGTTGCCAATTTGCATGAAAAAAAAATGTTGAGTGATATCATTGAAATATTCATAATTTTCTTATTTATTGTCCGACTTTCTTACAAAAAAAACCCTCTTTTCATCTGATTCTTCTGCTTTAAATCATAATTAGGTTTTCCTACCCAGAGCGAGAGTTCAAATTTAGCTTGCATTGGAGGAAGGGGCGCAGCTGTATTAAACTCAAATATGTCTCGAAATCGTTTTTTTTTTTTACCACATTACATTAAAAAGTAAAAAAAAAAAAAAAGGTGTAAAAAACCAGCATCTATAATGGAAAATCAATTAAATTTTGTTTTTTTACCATAAAAGCTGGACAAACAATGTATCAATGAATTTTGATTGCCTCATAAGAATGATATAATTATGATAATATTTAGCTGTCCGTTTCTATCAACAAACGCATCACGCCATAGCAAATCAGGACAAAATCGAAATTAGATATGCTATAAATGTTCACTTCAACGACTTTGATGAGTTATGTTTGACACGATAATGGAGTATTTATTCTGTTCAGTCCGTCCCGGTGGGTTAGATTTCAATTATGATATACATTACATCATTGCGCACGTCTTCTGCGAATCAATAATCCAGTTCGCAGTTTAACCCATTGACTTCTAGAGTATGTAATTCTCATAGACTATATGCATTTAACAATTCGGTTCCAGTAGCCAACGGGTCAAAGAGAAAATAGAAAGTCGTTATCATGTCTCATGATACTGTTGTGTCCATCCTAATTTTATTTGATAGAATCAAATTCATAAAAGAGAATTGTAGAGAGCATTTCGATCAACTTGTCTGAAAAATGTGTAAAAATGGTATGTATAATCATTAAAAATCGAGGTAGCCTACGCCCCGGCCGATTGTGCTTATTTTTCATTCAAGTCATCAGACGAAAAATATATAGGACACCATGAAATTATCATTTATCTAAAATATTACCAATGAGTGCCGCAGTCCCCACCTACTCTTCCAACAAATGCGTGAAAAAATAGCGCAGTGCGAAAATAGTAATACAATACTGGCCCTCTACCTTGTCTGCCACACACAAACACACATACATACATACATTTATTCATACGCGCACACCTACGCACATAAACACACATATCTCTTCTTCGTTTGTCATTATAAGAAGTGGTTTCTAATGCGTTTCAACATAAACAGAGTTGGGTGATTTATCGTCTATTATAGAAGCATTATTGGCTTCATGACGAGGAAGGAGAGGGAGAAAAGAAAAAAAAAACACGGTGGGGCAGAGAATGAGAGAGGGAGAGAGAGAGAGAGAGAGAGGGAGAGAGAGAGAGAACGGAAAAAATAGAGAACTAGAGAAATAGAGTAAAAAAAATGGAAAGAGTATTAGGAAATACCATACCATATATATATTTTCAAAAAGCCCTAAAATCATTTTGGTGAAAATTGCTGCCTCAAAAATGCAAATTTTAAGAAAAATCATGACATTTTTAAAGGCTCTCTTGATTAGAAAATATGGTACTGCACACTTTACAGCATTTAATCGTATACCGTACTATAATTGTTGAATTGATGTATCGAGTGGTATTTGTGTATCGGTCTGTCTGTGTGTTTGCTTGTTTGGCTGCATATTAATCTCGAAATATTGCATTAATAGGTGTCGCTAAATGTCACCACCGTATTCCCTGCGCTGAGTAAAAAACACATAAGACTGTTTTTAATGATTTCGTAAATCATAATTTTAACATTTTAGGTGCGGCAAGCAAACAATCCTATATATTGGGATAAATGCATCATTTACACATTTACATTTATTAGCGTCACGATCATGCATACAATTGGGTTAAATATTGGCCATAATCATGAAGTCTAACACACATTTCAGTCAATAAACAAATCACTATCCAAGTTCGAATTCAAAGTTCCCTCTAAACATAAAAGCTCTAATTGAGCTGTAAAACTTAACCGTAGCACCGAAAATATACATTAACTGACATGGTTGTATATCAAAGTGCTGATTTACGGCTGATGCAAGCAGACTCCGGACGGCAACAATTCGGCCCGACATTTATGAGGCTAACATTGATTTTGACTGTGAGTAGACATTAAAGGTGTTGTCTGCCTTAAACTATTATCTTTATGATGAAAGAAAAGAATCTACTTCCAGATCATAAATGTTATTTGGATGTGTGACGGCATACATGAACACCAGTGAGAAGCATCAAAAGCAACGTAAGCTTCGTGTTATAAAAGGCAACAAATGAATTATATATATATAAAAAAGATGTGACAACCTTACAATCACAATGCATTGTTAAGCGTTTATTGTCCATCGATATCTTAATAGTTCGTGCTACAAATTTCTTTATTTTCCATTTTATGAAATTACTCCACGTTGCACTATTATACATTGTACCTAGTACATGGATTGTGTTGTCGTATATCGCAAAGATGACAGCAATAAATCTCTCTTAAATGTGAAATGCATTTAGAAAATTTTTGCAAGCATTGAAAAATGGTAGAATCTTTAATTTGGTCCAAATTAGAAGGAGGAACGCCTATAGTAACTTGATGACAGACGCGATTGCTCCGCATATACTCCTGACATTAATCGCCTTGAACATGGCCCCTACAAAAAGTCTTTATTCTCAAATCTTGGGTCATTTGATTTGGGCAACTATGGACCATTCAGTTGATCAATTTATGCATAACAGAGACACCATTACTGTCATACCACCACCTTTGTTTGATTTTCGTGGCCGTCTCCCTGTAGCCAAATCCCACGAGGGGTAACTCGGAGCACTGCTCCACAGACTATAAGAACTTTCATCTCACTGTACGTAGGTGAATGGAAGTAATCCTCTCCCCACGTTTGGCAGAATTGGCCGCCTGGTTCGTCTATATACCCTCTGAAACGTTTCCCGGTTGGAATACACCCCTCTTCATTGGTCAGGTTTTAACCATAACAAGACATTATTTTTCTTAATATATGTAACAACATTTGGTTGGTTGGTCGAATGATTTTCGCAAGGCAATAATTATGTAGTAACAGAGATGGCGCCATTAACCTCTCGTAGACCTAACTAAGGTGTTAACTGTCTTCATTATCATGCACTTATTGCAGGTATACTTGACACAAACCATTGCGTTGGTTAAAATTGCAGCTTATTATGTACCGTTGATAGTATTATATGAGGCAGTTACAAATAAGAGGGGTTAATCATGCGATGATGGCATTTGTTAGGCTTGTGTGTTTACTACTGCAATTATGACATGCCAATTTGTGTCCAGGTGAAATCCAAATTAGGTTCCATACAATAATGATAATGACGAAAGTAATAGTCATAGTAATCAAGACACTGCATATGGATGATTTGTGAAAACTTTAGTGATGTGTTTTATCCTGATCATTCTGATTGATCTTGTTAGTCAAAAATTGATTTCACCTGTGTTTGTAATAGACGTGTGTGAAAAAGCCTTTAAAGTCCTCAGCTTGACCGAATTCGCAAATGCCTACATTATGCCTCAATCGAGAACTAAGTTGATGGAGAATACAGGTACAGATAATAGGAAATTACATTCAACTTCGCTATTGCAAATTCATGTTAACACTTTTTGTCCACCCCCTCCCAAACACGGCCGGTATCAAAAACTTTCCGGGGGAGGAAAAACATGATGACGACATGTTGTGTGCGGCTGTCTTGAGTCACTTCAGAGATTTACACAGTTTAATTATATATATGACGAAAATAGTCCCTACATTGATACACAAAATCGCCAAGAACACAAAGATTAAAGCTCATATGTGTCTGAAAATTGAAGAAGGATGAGCGTAGATAGTGAAAGATTTGGTATGATTAACATTTATGATACTCCGTCAAATGAAATTCCTTAAAACGTGATTTTAATTGTCAATTTGATTTTCACTCTTGAAACGAGCCGTCGTAATTTATTCAGGGCAGAAATGACAGAGCAAGATAATGTTTCAAGAATGTAAAGTAGATAATGAAGCGATCGTGATGAATAGCGTGTACAAGCATGACAAGCGGAGATGAATAGAATTCCTAGGAGGCGCAGATTCAATGAACAATGGTAGTGCAGATTGGTGAATAAATTAGCGATACCGGCAAATTCTGTTGAAAAGTGATCGCAATATTAGGTGTTTTCGGCCCGACTTATGCAATATAATTGATAGGATGTGCATAAAACCATACCCAAGTCTATCTTTCATTAGTTATCTAAATACATCATGTATAATTTTTTAACTGGATACAGGTTCTTGATAACTTATAGGCGATGTTATGCATCGATGTAAGATCTATTTTTGTCAGGTACATGAGTAAATTGTGTAAATCAATGAAGTGAAACGAGGCAACGGCACACAACATGTCGTCATCACCATTGTGATCACAGTTCCACCCCTGCATTGCTACCATCTTGGAAGGAGGCGGACAAATAATATTTAGTGCTTTTTATTATGGTAACGAGAGAGAATTCGACATTCAGTCATCTGTATTTATGCTATATGTATATCAAGCCCTCGATTGAAGCCTGGTTGATTTTGCTCAAGCTCTGGTCTTTAATATATCCCATGATTATTCGTGAAAATTAATTTCTGCACCACAGCGTTTCAAGGGAAATTATATTTTTGTTTGCGGCCTCGCACAACTTTTGAGACCCACATCTTGACGCCCGGATGTTCGGTTCAGTAATTACGCAACATTTTGTAGGTGCATGAGGGTTTTTTTTTTAATGTGGTTTCATGTAGAACACAAAAATAAATCAATATTACGCCAAACTTCATAATGTTTTCTTTTAAGTAGTTCGATTATTTTCAACTTTTTTTTCATTGAAATTAGATTGATTGTAATTTGCATCAATAAAACACACAAATGTAATATTAAAAATATATCTTAAAAATGGATCAAACTCGCTGAGTTTCATAGAGTGAAAAATATGTCAGCATACAGACCAAACTGGAATAATAAGAGTGTTTGAGCCCCACCCCCTCCCCCTCTCCCCATCCTTTTCCAATCTCATAGTTCCGCCACCATTGTTCAGTTCAATATGCGATAGCCTCCTATATACCGGAAGCTGGAACGGACGTATTTATCTCCAGTTTTGTATAACTAACGTCACAATTGATCCGACCAAACGTGGTATAAGTTCATTTCTACTCCATGACCTATATTTCTCTTTCATCATTGGAAAATTGCACGAGTGTGTTCCGATTGGCAATATTTTGATTAATCCTTGACATTGGCCTGGACATTGGTTGTGGAATAATTAATGCATAATTATACAATCATGATAATTTTCAACCATGCAGGAATCTCTTCATTGCTATAATCAATATGCTTTTAATGTTTTGTCATTGATGCGTTATACATGAAAACTTCCTCAGTGGGCCTCTCTATTCCAGGGGAAAAGGGTAAGTAAATGGAACATCTGATAACATATTTACATTTATCCGTTGTTCACCCGATCTTTAGCCGGTGAACACCCGAGGAATACTGTCCCATTCAGACTGTTTTCAGGTCAATATGCGGATCTGTTGTCTGATGCGGCTGGAAAAAAACGTCTGGTGTGTAGCCGGTTGCTCGCCGTGTAAGAGGGACTGCATGGGGAAGATTTTGCTCAAATTAATATAAACGCAATCTATTTCACTTGTGTTATTATCTTTACAGTACTTTTATTTCATGTATTATTTTGTATATAGAATTTTACTTTTCAAGTCATGTTCATTACAGTTTATTTTTTTCTATTTTCTGTTAAAGTGAAAATATATGAATTAAATTGAATTAGTGCTCAAGTATTTGACACGGGTCAGGTCTGCCTAAGCCATCGAACATTTATCTGTCATGCAACATTTACTACTTCGATGAAGCCGATGTTAAATCTTTCTCTAGTTGTTGTGAATGCTGGCTCCATTTTATAACATGTTATGCATTGCATTTTATAAATTCCTAATCCCCAATGACATGCACACCAATATAATGCTAGAACAACTTTCAGATATTTAAGCAAACGTTCTAAAGGCAGACTCATATACACCTTTACGTTTATAGTAAACGTCTGCCTGTAGTGTATCATGATTCTCCATGAACGCAAAAATATGGAGCGAAGACTCATGACCGACGTTGAAGACGTTCGTCTATATAGCGTTCGACGGACACATGCGTTAGCGCCGTTTTTATTAATGCGCTCGTAGAGCGTCATAAACGCTGGGAAAACGATGACAATAAACGCAAAAGTGTGAGTAAGTCTTTAGATATAGCTCTACCATGCAAAACGCAAGGGACCACTAAACAAATGTATGATGTTTTACATGTTTTGGGGATACGCATTAAGTACTCCCATGGTATCATACC
>BQKZ01004026.1:20799-51162 GCA_036244855.1 Temnopleurus reevesii
CCGCTCACCTCAAATTTAGAAGGCCACCACCTACTATAGAACCCCTTCGCCGAATTTGATGCCATTTTAACCTCAAAGTTTGCTCTCCCTAGCTCTAATGTGGGGGGGGGGGGGGGTGGGGGAGCTCGCTCGTGTGCACACCTTGTACGTGGTGCACATCCACTAATTGACCTCATATGTGCACTCTTTGGTATTGCATTAACCTCATTTTGTATGTCTTTGCTTGGATGATGAGTACCAAAGTCTGTCAGTAATTATTTATGATGTACCCCCCCCCCCCCGAAGGAAGAACAGCAAGATCTGCACCTTGACTCGAAAATCGTTAATCATTCATGGATGTTCAATACAAAACATGTCATCCCTGCACCTAAACATTCATTATCGTATATTATGTGGGGTCTTTGTGTGGGTCATGAATGGACATTGATGTATTTCACAGAGACAGATGCAATGCATTATCCCTGATTATTTTATAAAATATCTGAAGGCAATGGATTTTTTACCATTTGGAGAAGCGAAAGAGGATATAAAAAGCAAGGATGTGGGTTTGGCGTGTTTGGTAATGTATACAGAGGGAACAGTTTTTCTGGGTGAGAATGTGGGCATCGTGTAAAATGTGCTCGATTTAGTGTACAAATTTAAAAGTTTTTACTTTGGGAACAATCTTGGCTAACGTACATCTAAGTTCCCCTTTTACTCAACATTCAGTTAAAGTCAATCATCTGTTTTACAGTATATATATAGAATTTGTGCCCATCGCCCCCATTATCACTTCCCCTTCCAGGTCCTACTAGCAACATTTCTTTTTCTTTTCTTTTTCACTGACAGTCGAAGCAACCATCGAAAAGGTAAATAGGATTGCCCCTTTTGTGACAGTATAGCTTATCCTTTCTACATCACATCTCTGCAGAAGTTTCAATCATATCCCCTCACCATGGACCTGTTACACCTCGCTCTGGGTCTTCAGCTTTGGATGTACGTGTCAGGTAAGAAAAGCAAGATAATTATATGCTTTTATTAATCGCATGGTATCCTTGATGAAATGTTGACAATAAGAGAGAGAGAGAGAGAGAGAGAGAGATGCAGAAATTGAGTTTTACGACGTGTATCGTTCAAACTTGTATATTAACGCCACGAGAAGAAGAGTGAATTCGACCTTTACAACGCAACCTTAACCGGGTTCCGAACCCGCAATGCAGGAACCAACCCAAGTAAATTTGTGACTGCCCTACACTAAACTGTCATTAAACAATTTTAGAAATCGCAATGGGCCTCTGTATAATACTGCCAATAGGGATAGTGCCTTCGCTCCACCCCCTCCTTTAGTCAGCATATGCACAATTCAGTTCTCTAAAGATACATCCACTAGACGTCTCCAGACCACCTTTGGCATACCGTGACTGTCACAAGTCACATGAATAGAAACCTTTCCAAATATTGACCATTCCCAATGTGCCTTCAGGTATCCTTGATGTGCAGAGGCGCCAGTCAGAACACTTTGCTCAAACCAAAAACAATGGGTGCCGAAGTACTGTACGAGTCCAATAACTTGACGTTTGCCAATCCTATGTTTTGTCTTTCAGGGCTACACATGGCCGTTGAGAAGAAGATCAAATTCAATAGAGAGTTTATTAGAACGACATATATGTCTATCAAAAATAACAAACTAAATAGGGAAAATTCATGTACTGATATATAAATTTTTCACTTTGCGAATTACATTTCATCTAAAAAAAAAGTTCCTTGATTGATCTTCTTATTTAGATCTCAATCTTGTCTCTTGTCATTTCTATATTCTCCTACGATGTAGCATCATATCGCAATATCACCTTGGGGAACAGCACGTGGAAGGTGTGCACAAACACACTGTGCAACGAGGTGAAGTGTGGAGACCTTCTGGGGGAGCCTGCGCCATGTAGATGCGACTATGCATGTGAGTTCTTCAATGACTGCTGCGGGGACTACACTAGCATCTGCTCAACAACGAAACCTCAAGACGGTGAAAGGCACTTCCAGGAGACGATAGACGCCTTGCAGCAGGTAGATTTGGCGTGTGTGTCTCCGAATACTGATGCAGAAGAAGCGTATTGGATGATCCAGTCATGCCCAGATAGCTGGCAAGACTACTCAGTGAGATCTAAATGCATATCGCCAGAACCATCATCAAAGACAGATCTGTTGCTCCTGCCTGTGGTGCACAGAGGCTTAACTTACAGAAATTTATTTTGCGTTCTATGCAATGGGATCGAGCTTGATAGTGGCATTTCAGGGTGGAAATTTGATTTCAACTGCCCTATAGCAGATCCAAAAAACGTTTCTCTTCATGAAATATTGAATTCCGATGGATGCGAGCCACGGGTAGCACCTCCAGCTGATATAACGAAAGTAGGTCTTCGCAAATGCCTTAAAAGCCATAACTACATTGCAAGTTGTCCGACAGATTCACTAGTAGGTCCACGAGATGGTTGTTCATCATTTAGCGGTGTGTTCAGAGATGATTTGACCGGCAATTTCTACAAGAACCCTTACTGTAAACTGTGCAATGAGGGCGCTGTAAGCAAGAACTGGACGCTTAATCAACAGAGTGTGTACGTAGAAAGAATATGCTCGCGACCAGTCACAAATCTTAATGGCTTGGATCGTGAATTCGACGTCGGTTCCAGCTTCTTTGACGACGGAAATGCCGACAAAGATCTCGGTGGTGGGGCCTTGACTCCAATTTCCGTAATTGTTGATTTTTCTGGAAAAAGTGGCGTCTCCATATTTTATTCGGAAAACATAGTTGTGAAAAGGGAGGTTTCGTGCAACGACGGGGAAGTGTTCGACCTCTCATCAGAGCAATGTGTTGCCGTCAGATGTGCAATGGGTTATATCCTCTCAGACGGCCAATGTGTTCGAGACTCACCTCCGTTTAATCTCACATGTGGAAATCAGGGAGGGGATCTAGAATTATCAATGACTACATCAATCATGTTAATGTCAGAGAATGATACATGCCATGAGAAAAATGACAGTCCCTTGGATCGTGTTACGACCTGTATTATTTCCAAATTCTCATTGCCGTCTGAATCATTTGTCAAAATTGAACTGCAAAAGGAAAATAACACGAATACAACTTTGAATGTTGGTGCCTGTCTAGAGTCTTCTCAAGAATACATTTCTGTAGAGTACACGATAGACACGGCAATTGTAAGCTATGCTAAGCTCGAAGAATCGTTGGATAGATCTCTTTTGCTTCCTTTTCGGCCAATGCTAGACTGCGACATTCGTCGAGTAGAAATCAAACAACGATGTGTCGCAATAGAAGGACTACAGCATTGTCCAAGTGGGATGTACGATGAGTTTTCAGACCCTTCATTTCAGACGCTAAATGGTACATCATACGCTTATGATAACAATACAGGGGAATTTTACCATCCCTATGAAACAGAATCCGTAGCAAGTTATGACCAGCAAAATTCTTCGTCCACTCAGAGTTTCCTGAAGAATAACCTGATTCGTGTCTGCAACCGAGGGAACGTTCTAACATGTCCGATGATATCTCGAAATGCCACATATTTCCAACCGGTTGCTGGACAGGCTCATTTTCTAAGAGATCGTAAAACTGGAGTCGCTCTTGGTCCAGATGAATATATGCTATCATCAGATGGAAGCATCCAGGTTTGTGTGCCGGATGGAACTGGACAGAATGCAACGGTAAACGAAACTGTCATAAAGAACTTCTTACGGTACGACCAGTCGCAAATTATTATAAGCTATGTAGGCGTATGTTTATCACTAATTGCAATGATCATCACTTTCCTGACTTACAGTGCATTCCCAGCCCTTCGCCAATGCGTTAGTAACAAACTCATCATGATCTTGTGTATAGCTCTTTTCGCAGCACAACTTCTCCAATTACTGAATGGTCTAGCGACGGATAACGAGCTAACATGCATGGTTGTAGCAGTCGTAGGGCATTTTCTTTGGCTATTCGTATTTGCCCTGACTACAGTTCTTGCAATCGAGCTAGATAGAACCTTTGGTAGCTTGAACAACCTGAGCTTGACAAGAGACAGTCTGAAATCGATATTCAAATATTCATCATTCGCTTTTCTCTTGGCGTGTGCACTTGTGGGCATATGTCTGGGTATTCATTTTACTATTGGCGAGGAGATCAACCTTCAGTATGGAAGTGAAACACTTTGTTGGATTGGTGATAGAAGGGCAAATCTAATCGCGTTCGGTGGCCCACTCGCAATCTGTCTGTTCGTTAACACTATTTTGTTCGTACACACAGTCTATGGGATACGGCATGTGACAAGAATAAGAAATCGTGCCATTCGTCATGCAAGCACACTGAAAGAAAGAGGAAAGGAACTGCGAATATATTGGAAGGTGAATTTACCATAACTTCTCACTGTTCTTTTATTTGACCTTTGCCAGTAAATGTTTACTCACCAGACTAGATAGCATCATTCCAATGATATACTGTAATTGATCAAAATCTACCCATCCAATGGTGCCCTGAGAAAATATTTCTGTACTATCGTGTTGTAAATACAACAGGCCTTTAAAATAGAACGAACGACTGGGCATATAGTCATATTCCGGAAAATTATGATAGGCCAGTAGTGCAACATCATGGCAGGGTACATGTTCTTGGCCCTGTAACATAAAAGATTTCGATAAATTGCTAATTTGAACAAGTAATTCTGATTGGTCACAAGTCAGTATTTTTTCCAATAGCAATTAATCGCAAACCTATATGTTACGGAGCTGTATTTTTTTAAATATTACAACAGGGAGAGGTAAGGAGCAAAAGGAAACCAGGAAAGCACTAGACCTTACTATTGGACTTACCACGCTCAGTAATATTGACTACATCTATATAGCTTAAATCATATCGCAACCATTATTTATCTCGTCATTCTTCTCTTGATTCTTATTCCAGATATCAACACTTTTAGGCTTCACCTGGCTTTTCGGGTTCGTTGCTGCCTTTGCTGGTGTACCAGCGCTGTGGTATGTCTTCATTGTCTTAAACTCCCTCCAAGGTGTGTACATCTTCCTTGCGTTTATGGCCAACAAGAGGGTTTACCGTCTTTGGACTGAAGCCATATGCTGCAGGAGACAAAGCGATGCGTGGAGGTCATACGGAAAGGACACGCGAAGCAATGGTAAATCAACCACCCTGACGCTGGTCGCAGGAACAGTTTCAACGGCATCGGAACATAGGATATCGAATCAGTTCTCAACGTGGAATTCGAATGTGACTAGGGTTTGAAAAAAACCTATGAAGCATCACGCTTTAGGTATAAGTGACGTAAGTAAGCCGTTATGAGGGAAAAAATATGCTGCAGCTTCAGACGAAGCGATGAGTGTAAATGAAACAAAAAAGACGCCTAAGCAACGACAAAGCCCTAGCCCTGACCGCAGGGACAATCTCGACGCGCGACAGCATCAAAACTTAAGGAAGCGAATCAGTTCTTAACGTGGAATTAAAAATTAACCACAGGGCTTGACAAACCCATTTGCAGACCTATCAAGCCTCACGCATTGAGCGTAAGTCCCATACATATCAGCTTTATCTCATGTCCTTGATATAGTTTGTTTGCCACGCTTGCGTTCCAATTGCCACCAAGACGGTCTGCTACATGTGGACGAAAATCACTTGGTGAAAGAGACAAAATGATACATGGAAATCGTACGGAAGGGACGACCAAAGCAGCGGCCACAGGAGCGGTTTCAACGGAATCAGAACATGGGGTGTCAAATCAGTTCTCAACGTATAATTTGAATGTGATTCGGGTTTGATAACGTGTTTGGCACGTAATCTGCATTCTTAGGTGTAATAAGTCTGGCGTGACGTGAAAACTGATTATACTAAGATAAGAACTTAAACTATATATTTCAATATGTTCCGGGTCCGCATGAAAGACCAGCATTTGTTGAAGTGCCTTTGGCTACCGTGATAAAATATGAATAAATAAAGATATCACCAAATGCATATTGAAAACACTTTTATGTTAATGTTACCATCACATTTTATTTAAAATCTTACACAAAAGAAGGTTTGCATTAGGACCTTACTACATCTCTTCGTCCAATTTTAAGCTCTTTTTATCATGCAAATAATTTGAACATACTCATTTACAAATCAAAGCATATACTAGTGCCATAACTCCTCATAGTTTTCGTGTAAATAGTTCATTTTCACTAATGAATCTGCAAAAAGATTGTGTACACACATTATATATTTATTAAACTTATCAATGGTGTAACAGGCATTTATTTTGTGCAATTTGTTTCCTAAAAAAAAGCTGCACTTGACATTGGAACCGTGCAAGGCCATTAGCGTCTAAGTTTTAATGGGGCCTAAACCCCGTTCAAACTTTTATCACATTAACTGTTATTTTTTTTTTTTTTACAAATGCTTTTCTTTTTAAATGAAAAAAAAATGGATGAGGAGGCTTGTCAATGAAATAGACACGTTGTGTAATATGTGAACAAACAACCAGATATCTCGAATGAGTATGTGCTCATGTGAGAAATGTTGAACAACAACATTTTCTCCGAGCAGTCGTTTCAATGAAATCCATCATTTCGTAACATATTCCAATTTTATGCACGTTTTTTTTTTTTCCAAACGCACAAGGAGAAACTATTTGGTCACTTGATATATAATAATATCATGTCAATAGAAAGGATGTGGATAGCATGCAGTGATTGTTGTTAGTTTGGTCAAGCTTCAATGTTTGTCCAACCTAGCAACGTTGATATATGAAAGTAGTATTCTGGCTATATTGTACTCCCTTTATCTTATACATAGTTTTTTCTAGGGACAAACGTGAATAAATTTGAATATATTTTTATTCGGATCCTATACCAGCCGATATGAATTCCGTAGTGATTGACAGGGCGCTAGGCGAAGAGGGTGGATTTTGTTTTAATATTAAAAAAAAAATAATCATCCTTACTGTTTCCGGAAACACTGTATCAGCCTATCGGGGTGTTGCTCAAAAGTTGCAATTGATCGCAAGTTGCGGTTGATCGGAAAGCGCGAATCAAAATCATTGTTTCATGCGCGTCTTGTTAAATGCGCATACTGTGTGCAAATGAAAATGCGCGTTACAATTTGCAAAGTTGCAGTTGATTTGCAGTTGATTTTGAACAACACCCCCTTAGACCTCTGGGTTATTATTGGATATTTCTAATGTCATTCTTACAACATTGGATAAATAAATAATTAGAAATATATATCTATTACTCTGTCTACGTTTATGGCCTGTGCCAAAATGATCATCATGAACTCGTCTTCGCGCTGCACGTATACGCCTCCTTCATGCTGACTTAAGGTTTGGCTTTAAAGGTCCACTTATGTTGACTTGTGGTGATCTATGCTACCCTTAGCACCGCCTTTGTGGGTGAGAGAGCTCCCAAATATTTCCCATATATTTTATAATAATATTTCTTTATATTTTAGAGAGGCAATTTGGGAACGCCCCTAAAAAATTATCTTCATTTGCAGAGTACTGTATATGAGGTCATATACAGTACTCTGCATATGAAGAGAATATTTAGGCGGCATTTGTAGAAATCCCTTGGAGGGGAACTTATTTGATTTACAAAAGATATCAAGCTGTAAATACACCTGATCTAAACATACTTTGAATCATTCCTAATTATGTCTTATATTAATTGGGAAATGTTTACAACTGGCCATTATTAAGATAGATTAACTTGGTGAACAATGACATTGGAATGCAATTACTGCTCAATGGACTATCAAGTGAATGTTTCCACAATTCTATCAATAAAAACAACAGGCTCAATGGAAGAATGATTCAAGATATGTTCAGGTCAGGTGGAAGTATGTCATAATATCTTTTGTAAATAAAATAAGATCCCCTTCGAGGGATTTCCACAAATGCCCCTAAAAACTCTGTTCATATGCAGAGTACTGTATATGACCTCATATACAGTACTCTGCATATGAATATAATTTTTAGGGGCGTTCCCAAATTGCCTCACTAAAATATAAAGAAAAATTATTATGAAATATATAGGACACATTTGGTAGCTCTCTCACTCAGAAAGATGATGGTAAGGGTAGCATAGATCACCACAAGTCAACATACATTGTCATAATAGTGGACCTTTAAGTGTGAGCCCTACTAAAGTTTGTCCAACCTACAGTGGAGATTGCATACAACCTGACAAATGCATCTCAGAGGCATATGAATGCATTAGAAATGTAGGTTAAATGCGTTCTTGCATATACATGTATACCTATTTATAAATTGTCAATAGACCACTTTCATAATGCATTCAAATTTTCTGCACTCTTCTTTGTCAAACGCACAATAACAAACTATTTGTTTACCTGGTGTAAACTAATCCTATTTCAATGGAAGGAATGTGAATAACATGCAGAAGTTGTTGCTAGATTGGTCAAGTTACAATGTTTTATTCCTACCTAGCAAAGTTGATGTATGCAAGTAGCATTCTGACTATTACACTTTTATTATCTTTTGACAGGTGTATACATAGTTCATCTTTCGGCAAAAGTGAATAAATCTGAATACATTACGAAAGTGGTCTATTGAGTCATTCTTCCATCCAGTTTCGTTTACTTATTATTTTGTGTGGTCTCTATTAAAACGGGGATCCAAACTCAGGCAGATTATTTATTTTGAATTAATAATAGACATCGTTATTGAGTCTGCATGAAGACATTGGTGGGAAATGTTTATTCGCTTTCGTCTGATGGAGAGGGAGGGGACACAAAAAATGACCTAGCTTCTGAGAGAAACATTATCACAATTATTCAGGACATCAGTCGGTCCAAGCAGAAGTGCCTATGGATATTTAACCCCTATGCCGATGAACACGTTTCTTGGTGTAGTAAATTTAAAAAAAAATCATAGACCACTTTGATATTTATTGACATTTTGATTAGGCATAATTCAAGCAATTCAAAATAGAGTGTAATGTTCAGGTAATAGCCATATTCTGTGAACGATAAATCTTTAAACAATGTTATTGTTTTGAATACGTAAACAGAGGCCATCTCAAAGTGAATATCAAAGCCCTGTATACGAAAGCTCAATGTGTATCAGTAAAGAGTAGTGAAGGAGAACAGACCACTTTGTAATGTATTCAAATTTATTTACGTTGGCCCCAAAAGAACTATGTATTCAGCCGTCAGAAAACAATGAGAGTACAACAGTCAGAATGCTATTTGCATACATTCACGTTGTTAGGTTGGACAAACATTTTAGCTTAAACAACCTAGCAACAGCCACTGCATGCTATCTGCATTCCTGCTATTGGAATACAATTATTTAACATAAGGTGAACAAATAGTTTGTAATTGTGCATTTGAGAAAGGAGCGTACATAAAATTTGAATACATCACGAAAGTGGTTTATTCAGCACAGTTCTGAACATATCTATCCATTGTACAATGCTACTGAAGTTTGAAAGAATTCTTTCCAGCTCCGAATAGACGACTTTCGTAATGTATTCAAATTTTATGCGCGCTTCTTTGTCAAACGCACAATGATAAACTATTTGTCCACTTGATACAAAATAATCCTATTTTAATTGACGGAATGTGAATAGCAAGCAGTAGTTGTTGCTAGGTTGTTTGCTACAATGCTACAATGTTTGTTCAAACTATCAACGTTAATGTATGCAAGTATAATTCTAACTAGTGAACTCTCAGTATATTCTGAAAGCTGAATACATAGTCTTGGGGCAAACGTAAATAAATTTAAAACCATTACGAAAGTGGTCTATTTGCCGGAAAAAATATTGTTCCAAACATGTGCACAAATTTTCTTCAAACATTTTAGGAGGGTGAACGAACTTTTCCACAAGAATTTGCACGCACACTTTCGAGAGAAATTGCACGCACTGAATTTCTATGCTCTAGATATTCATGATTTCTGTATGCACGAGATGTTTCAGAACTCCGTGTGCAGAAAAAAAACATGCAGATTTTTCTCCGGTGCAAAGTTTGGCTTGTAATCTAAACACATAAAAAGCACACCCCCTCCCCATTATATTGCCAAAAACTCAATTTTGGGCAATAGTGTTTACCAATAATGTAATGATCAACAATAGTTTTAAGGGAACTAAAATAGACATCAAAGGAAAAATGTAAATTTCTAAAAATCTTCGTTGAAAAATTCTCGTCATGCTCGTGATAACCTATCAGTCCTTCTTTTTTGTTTTGCTTTGCTTTGCCTAAATGGACATTTTGGACCCAATCTATGTGTCTGGACAGACTTCTATATTTTTGTGTCGACCTACTAAATCTTATGTAAAACATTAATTCAGTTGAATCCCCGTTTCTAGCTAGCTTATAGGTACAGTTTGTATATACACTGTGCATGAGCAGAAGGGATAAAGGACTAGAACAAAATAATAATCATAATAATAATATATGCAATTTATATAGCGCACGTATCCACTCTGCTGAGTGCTCAAGGCGCTTTGCAATATTATTACCCTGGCTTTAGCCCGGCAGCAACCGGCGCACTTGGCATTTCAATTTCAAGGAATAAATATTCCTGCCAGGTACCCATTCACCTCGCCTGGGTTGAGTGCAGCACAATGTGGATGAATTTCTTGCTGAAGGAAATTGACGCCATGGGTAGAATTCGAACTTACGACCCTCTGGTTGAAAGGCGAGAATCATGACCACTACACCACGGCGCCTTCATTCAAGCATTCACACTATCTTCATGTTCACCGAAGGAAGTCCCAGGTGCGACTCTTGTGCAACATTTTTTTTCACAGAATGGGAAGGGTGGAAATTACTTTTGTCACAATGTACAGATGTAGCTATTGTTAATGCTTGCATAGAGGTCGTTTATTTTGTCCCGGGCCGTTGTCCTTTCTACTCATCGTGATAATGAATGAACGGGACAGCCCAGAGTGAAGTGAAACTATTCAAAGGTGGTCCCTCTTTTTTTTTTATAGGGTCCCTACCTTTTTTATATATATATATATATATGTATAGATTTTAGTGTTTTCATGGTTTACGTTAAAACATATGAGAAAATTTTACTGAGAGGGTCCACTCTTCAGGAAAGACAAAGACGAGAAAGTGAGTAAAATAAGCCCTACTTAAGGATATTTCGGGGCTTTTTTAAGAATCCTATTTTTACGATTTTTCTGGAGTCTTTTCCCGACTTGCGCCTGAAAAAAAACACACCCAAATCTATACCGAAAAAAAGTCGAGATAGCGCGTGCAGTATAGTTAACCGGTTGAGAGGGGTCGGAGGCGGAAGGCAGTATTTGCGTCAACACCACATGACACCTGCTTTTGTAAAGCCCGCGATATTCTTAAGGCTCCAGCACACCAAACACGGCACGGCATAACGGCACGGTACCTACGCGCTACCTTGCTTGTTATTGGCCAGCGCGCTCCTCCGCGCAAAGGATGTTTAACAATTGGCCAATCCCAGGGGAGATATTGCGTAAATACCGTGCCGTGATGCCGTGCCGTGTTTGGTGTGCGCGGGCCTTTAGTACATCCAAAAGTGCATGGGTCCAAAATCGAGCAATTAATTAAGATGAAAAAGATGGTTCATAGCCCAATTTCATAATTAGGGTATAATTTTTTACCATCAGGGACGATGGTGGAATGAAAACGAAATCAACTGTGTCCTTTATAATTGCAGGATGGGAGTCGTCAAAGACAAATATATATGCCTGCAAATTTGGGGGAGCAGCCCATCAGCCCTCCCCTAGTATGGACCCATGATCTCTGGAGAAGGGCTTGTTAGTAGTTTACTGTTCCTCAGAGTACCCTTCCACACCCCTCCAATGTGATAAAAAGCATGAATGTGTGCAAAGATTATGCACTTGACCAAATTTTGCACACGGATTTCGATGATGAAAACAGATAAAAACCGCGAATTTTAAAGATTTATCACAGAAAGCTGCCTGAGACCGATTGAGGACGATCTACATTTTCTCTTCTCCGACAACGAAGACATCTCGATCCTATCATCATGCCTGATACAAAGTGTATGTGCTGCCAAGGTAAGCATCATCTTCAAAGTTTTCTCCTACAGTTTTCACCTAGCCAGCTTCAGGTCTTGATTCCTCGCGCGCAAAAAAAATGTTTGGATAATAATAAGAATAATAATATTCAGTTCCTTTATAGCTTATAACACATAGTCGTAGCATGTCCCTATGCTGGATGCCCTCATTCGATCGACCGTACCGTCTGAACATTAGGGACCTTTAGCATGTACAAGACGGTATGGCTGATCACAACATTAGCTCTAAGGTCCGTTCCAGAAGGGTGCACCAACACAACACTACTTCTTGAATGGACCTTATAGAGCTAACGTTGTGATCGGCACTACCGTCTTGTACATGCTAAAGGTCCCTATTATACCGAGTCTGAACCTTTTATACCCACTCATTCATTTTTTATTTGATTTATTATCATCTTTTTTAATTTCATCTAGTCACTCAAAGAAAATATACGGTAAACCTATTCAAAGAAATTAAAGAAATAATCTGAAAAGTGAAATTCAGTAGAAATAAACATTTGAAAAAATTGCCAAACTTTTTGCTCTGTTTTTAGTTATTTCACACATAAAATTTGTGGAAGCAAATTAAAAGAACATTTTCCCCACCGATGTGATTCTTCCAAAAAATTAATCCTGGACGTCCATACATTTTTTTTTGGGGGGGGGGGGAAGCCTAGACAAGATCTCCCGCGTAAATACTAATTAAAAACATTCAAATCGAATATTTTTAAATCTATTGTTAATGTACATATAATAATTGTTTTATTTCTACATAGATGGCCAACAGTGTGCATGTGCTGGACAGGAATGCTGTATAACTGGAAAATGCTGCAAGGATGGAATGTGCTGTGGAAAGTGCACAAGTGAGTATAAATCAGTTTTACATATAGATGAGGTCGGCTTATTAAAAATTAGCCAAGATAGATAAACTGAGCACTATGCTAGCACTATGCTATCTTGCACAAACCCTTTTATTCACATTGATCCCGTTTAACTTCAACATGTTCAAGTTCGCTCAAAACGCATGGAATTTCTTAGTTCTTAAATCATATAAGCTGCATGCAACTTATTTTTCCCGTGAACAAAAGTCGTCTCCAGAAAAGTCTGCCCTAAATCTTCTCTGTAGATATTGATTTTATTAAACTACATTATTGAAGTAGTTGTACGGTTGATTGCTCGTGGATTGATTATTTCTACTACCCATTTTCCCACTCTTGAATAGACTCTCCATTCTCCAGAAACCAAAGTAACAAACCCTTGATATTTGAAATGATATTGAAATTAATATTTTGTCTAGCAAATGAAAAACATGCTTCTTTTTACATGATACATTCAACGTAAACTGTTTTTTTTTTCTTAATTCAGTTTCTATTAACGATCGTAACGATCACGTCATTATTTCGGTGAAAGGGGGCTTTCGGATTTTCTTATTTCATTAGATTAATTTTCTTGACGAGATAACCCTACAGCACATGGTGCAACGGCACATTCTTTTAAAATGATATTCTATTCGAAAGCGACGTTGGAACTTAATTTCATTTTTGCTAGATGTTTATTTATTTGGAAAAATTTGTCAAATCCATGGAGATTTCGATAAAGAGATATAAAAAAGACTATTTTTTGTTTGCCTTAATTGCTCTTCAATCATATTTATAGGATCTCGATTTTGTTTTGATCCAGCTTTCATGTATGTTTGATTGACAAAGACTGACTAAATAATTAATTAAATGCAGTTGTGTTTACCTCAAAATATGTAATATATCGAATGCTAATTCATACATCAAATTAAAAAAAATATGATTTCACAATGTAATTCGAATAGTCAGTTTGGTTATCTCTTGTTCAACCCTCCTCAGATTCTGCCTGCAAATGTGGTGATGGATGTAGGTGTGGAGGTGATTGCAAATGTACTGCGGGCGCCTGTACCTGCTAGCCAAGCAGTCCCGAACACAAATGGAAGGTGAGATTTTATTGTTACCTTAATCGGCTCCTGCATTTCTGATGCCACATTTATGCTTGTGAACAGCCGGGGATACACGTAACGGTTTTATTCTTTACCCATATCAGAGAATATTGAAAATTGACGGATATTATTAATATAACAATAATAATAGAATAAAACAAAATACTACAAAAAAATATGACGGGAAAGGTTGGTGTGGTATATCAGACTGTGAACCTTACCCCGACTAAACGCCAAATGTTGGGAAATAATTTGGTGTAAGTCTAATTATCGTAGACCTCTACTACAAACATTGCATTGCATTATTAATTTCATTGATTCTGATCTTTATTGTAAAATAGATGTTTCTCCCTTTTCGGTTTCTTTGTATTTGCAACAATTGCATAACAAAACAAACCTCTGTGATTACTTTTTGGTTTTCACAAATTTACTTAAATTCCAAACTTCGAACAAGATGGCAAATTGAAGATGTTAACATTATGTAAGATTTTTATTACTCGCTAATATTTTCACATTGTTTCCGTGTTTGTTATTTCTCATGCAGACTTGCCGGTGAAATCTTGCTTCATCTTCTTGCAAGGTCTCTTCAGACAGATGTGGCAGTGTTCATGATCATCTAGATGCCTTTCATTTTGTAACATGTTTTGTATCTATGTTGTTTTTATTTTTATATGAAAAAGGAAATCACGAAAGCAAATGAACGTCTGACCAAATTAGGTCCAGAAGTAAAATGTGATTTTTACAAACGTTTGTCTGATATCTGAATAAAAATGATCAAAGTGACATAAACGAAATTACTTTTCTCCAGAGTTTTTGATGAATCCCTAAAATAATTTCATGAAAGAATCGTGGGGATGACATTCGAAATATTGATTACGTATAGAGTGTCTGAAAGTATCAGGAGGGCAAATGAACTTGTTTGTGAGAGTAAAACAAGAGTGAAGATACATGCGAAAAATAATGAAAGGAAGAGTCCGTGGAAATGTGCTGCACGTTGAGATGGGTGGATTTTTTTCGCAGTATAGTAACTGTGGAAGAAGGATATGAGAGATAAAAAAGACAAGAGAATAGCTCCAGGAGAAAGATATGAAAGATCAAGCAATTTAGAGATACAGTGGAACCTCGTTACAATAAGGTCGGATATAACTAGAGTCGTAATACAACAATTAAGGTGGGTCTGGCTCAGGAAATCTTGCGTTATTTAAAAACAGAAAAATCAGACAAACACTCAAATAAGTTTGAACTAAATCGGAAAAAAGGTAAGAACGTTATTCTTGTTTAAATCATATTAATTGTTTGATCAGTGATTTTGCGAATTCATGTCATACACTTCTCAACTGTTATCTCATTACACTCTCGAAACAAGTCTATTCAAATTTGAATCAATATTCTGTGCTCAGGGCATTCAATAACCAGCTATTCAAAATTCGCGTTGATGATGTATCATCTCATTAAAACACTACGTCGTGTTTTCAGAATGATGTGATGAAGCACTATAATGAAAAAACGCAAATACTATTCATTTTGAATGGCTGATTGTTAAGTGCCACACAACATTGATTCGAATTTGAATAGACTTTTTCGAGAGTGCATAACTTTTCGTTTTTCATTAATCCGTTTAAACCCATGAATGCATTTAACATCCAAAAGGTTCAATCAAATGCACTTGTACCCGGCATGTATTTATCGACGAAAATTGCCGTTTTGGTTGTGGAGTCGGAAAAGCGGGAATTCATGACGTTGATGAAATAAATTATTTGCAGAGAAGTGCATTGCGGACGTAAAATCACGTGGCCACAAGTTGCCAATTTGCATGAAAAAATCACTTGTGATTAATATTCTTGAAATATCCATAACTCTGTTATTTATTGTCCAATTTGCTTCAAACTTTTTGGATCTATCCGTCTGATTGTTTTGTTTTTAAAGCTTGATTCTTTTTTGACCCAGACCAACCTTATTATAGGGAGGATTTTTTTTTTTTTTTTTTTTTTTGGAAATGTGAGGGAAACGACTTTGGAACTGACTAACAAAAAGTCAAGTCAATGGGGACTGCATTTTTTTCTGCACCCCTCCTTTTTCCGCAAATTTTTAGCCCAATACCTATAACCCGGGAGGGGGCGGACGCCCAAATTACCCACACCCTCCACATGCACACGTGCAACTGCCGCATGTTGAATATGAAGAACCGATTGAAGAACTGATTGAAAAGAAAGTAATAAAAACTAACTAAAACACATTGATATCGGAACGTTAAAGGCCGAATCTNTGTTTTCAGAATGATGTGATGAAGCACTATAATGAAAAAACGCAAATACTATTCATTTTGAATGGCTGATTGTTAAGTGCCACACAACATTGATTCAAATTTGAATAGACTTTTTCGAGAGTGCATAACTTTTCGTTTTTCATTAAACCCATGAATGCATTTTTTTTAAACATCCAAAAGGTTCAATCAAATGCACTTGTACCCATGTATTTATCGACGAAAATTGCCGTTTTGGTTGTGGGGTTGGAAAAGCAGGGTTTCATGACGTTGATGAAATAAATTATTTGCAGAGAAGTGCATTACGGATGTAAAATCACGTGGCCACAAGTTGCCAATTTGCATAAAAAATCACCGGTGATTAATATTCTTGGAATATCCATAACTCTGTTATTTATTGTCCGATTTGCTTCAAAGTTTTTTGGATCTATTCGTCTGATTGTTTCGTTTTTAAAGCTTGATTCTTTTTTTACCCAGACCAACCTAATTATAGGGAGGATTTGTTTTATTTGGAAATGTGAGGGAAACGACATCGGAACTGACTAACAAAAAGTCAAATCAATATTGGGGACTGCAATTTTTCTGCACCCCTCCTTTTTCCGCAAATTTTTAGCCCAATACCTATAACCCGGGAGGGGGCGGACGCCCAAATTACCCACACCCTCCACATGCACACGTGCAACTGCCGCATGTTGAATATGAAGAACCGATTGAAGAACTGATTGAAAAGAAAGTAATAAAAACTAACTAAAACACATTGATATCGGAACGTTAAAGGCCGAATCTTATCGAATATAAACATATAGGTTGAGAAATTTGTGCCCCAATGAGGGGCCGCTGGATAGAAGGTAGTTGTCCAAAATATTAGATCGAATGGGACTCCATTAGCTGAGCCCATCCTCATTTCTAAAAATGTATTGCATTTTTTCCCTGCTTGTCAGCAGGGTCTGGAAATTAGAAGACTGCTTTTTTTTTTTCAAACTGTCATATTCAAACTCAACATGGCGTATTTTTTTCTCATAGACCATAAACGTTTTAAAAAATTACCTTCAAGTCGAAGTGGGTATGAGCCAAATGGGGTGAAAACTGATTAGATGGCAATGTTGGACCAAGTATCATGCACACACTGTAAAGGGGTAGGGGAGTCTCCAGGCTCAGAGTTTGGAAGAAAATTGTATTGGTAAACACCGCCAACTTTCCTGAGGGGACACCAAAAATCAGATTCCAAGGTGATAATAAAAAAATTAGGTCCTTGTGATCTTCCCGCTCCCTCTATTTATTTTTATTTTTTGCTTCCCCTTTTCATCAATCCGCCCCCTCCCCCTCCACCCCCTGCCATATGAGCGCTATTATATGGCATGAGTGCTCACCGATCGCGAGAATATGGGAAGAGTGACTTTTCCTTTTTGGTTTATTATTGTTAGCGACACCACAAGCGATGTACATGTAAAATGGCGTCAAACAGCGACGAATACGCCGTGAATTTAGCGACATACAAAGCTCAATTACAGCAGGTAAATTCCTTTATGGTTCAGTATTCTATATTTTTGTTAAGTGGTATGGTTTTGCATCTCCATTTCCCTGATAATTCTGTGTTATTATGTGGCTAAATCCTGGTTTTTGTCTCCACAACACACTGGCTGACTGGCAGCCTCACTGACAGTGACACTGCCAGTGCCACTGCCTGAGGTGACTGGCACGGGCTGCACTGAGTACCCTACTGCTAGTGCCAGGCGCAGTCATAATTGTATTTGTAATTTTTTGTTGACTGTGATGTGAATGTGAATGCGATTGTTATGTGAATGACTGTCTTTTCTTTCCCAAATGAAACGGGCTATACAATATTTTGTTTGTTATCGGGCACATAGGGAAGTCTTACCGATTTGACAAAGTCAAAAGAAAGATAAAAAGGTGTAGGCCTAGGCTAGGCCTACACGAAAATTAAATTCTGAAATTTTCATCCGATATTGTGCACGAGAACAAAGGCAAAGCCAAAGGTGTCCCTGTGGCTGTGTATAATCACGAAATAAAATACTGAATAACTTAAGTGTCTGGTTACACGACACTGAGATATTTTGTACATTTTAGGAAACAACTTTACAAAATCTCGTCCATTTTTCACACAATCTTTTGTGCTGACTATATATTCATGATACGTTTTTCCATTGAAGACAAAATCTGGAGGCAAAAATATTTGCTTTTACCAAAACTTTACTTGGGCTTTAAGGTCTAAGATTGATGTCACAACACCCTAATCTCAACCCACTTCTGGTACCTGATGTGAACCAGGTGTGAAACGGCACCAAAACACGAGCAGCAGAATTTCCACTAAAAATTACTAGCTATGGATAGCTCTCTGGAATAGTTTTTTGACATTTTTTGACATTGTCACTACTCCAGAGAGCTATGGAGTGGATGAAATACTTTGCGTGAAGCAGAGGGAAATGTGATTTGAAAAGCCCCCCAAATTACACTTTTCAAATTACCAATCCCAATCTCACAGGACTTGAGACTACATTTATGTAAAAGTCCACCCTTTCCCATATAAAAGACACTGTTATGCACTTACCTTCCGTAGAAAGATGATATTTTGTGATTTTTTTTGTCTGTTTTCCCTCTCACCTAGCAGACAGGTTAGTTACACCTCCATTTGAATGACAATGAAGACCAGTGACCTCCGTCGTAAACATCCGGCTCGGGGCAAAGGGTCGATTTGTTGAGGTTGTTTTAGCACTTCGCAATCGTCATCCAGCATTGCAGCTTTTGTGATTCAGCGATTTATAGACGAACGTGCATATGCATTGAGCGAGATGGTGCGCGCGGCGCGGGGCTGTGCTAATATATTGCGTGGCACTACGAGCCCAGCCCCACGCGTACGGTTTCGCTCAATGCACAGTCTGTAGAGACAGTACAGACTGTGCATTGAGCGAGACCGTACGCGCGGGGCTGGGCTCGTAGTGCCGCCATAGAGGTATATGAGTGCTGCGCAATATATTAGCACAGCCCTGCGCCGCGCGCACGATCTCGCTCAATGCATATGCACGTTCGTCTATAATTTGCTGAATCACAAAAGCTGCAATGCTGGATGACGATTGCGAAGTGCTAAAACAACCTCAACAAATCGACTCTTTGCCCCGAGCCGAATATTTACGACGGAGGTCACTGGTCTTCATTGTCATTCAAATGGAGGTGTAACTAACCTGTCTTCTAGGTGAGAGGGAAAACAGACAAAATATCATCTTTCTACAAAAGGTAAGTGCATAACAGTGTCTTTTATATGGGAAAGAGTGAACTTTTACATAAAGGTAGTCTCAAGCCCTGTGAGATTGGGATTGGTGATTTGAAAAGTTTTATTTGGGGGGCTTTTCAAATCACATTTCCCTCTGCTACATGCAAAGTATTACATCCACTCCATAGCTCTCTGGAGTAGTGACAATGTCAAAAAATGTCAAAAACTATTCCAGGGAGCTATCCATAGCTAGGTATAGTATCTACTCCATAGCTCTCTGGAGTAGTGACAATGTCAAAAAATGTCAAAAACTATTCCAGGGAGCTATCCATAGCTACTAAAATACAGTGAGACAGAATTTCATACTTTACTTACTTTACTTTATTCCAACAATGCATTTACATTGTAGGACCTGGCAGTATTAGCCTTTCCCGTACAATTTTGTCAGCCTAAAAGATATGTAGCCATCATACTTGTCATTCAAAGAGTACAAGATTGGCAAATAGGGCAACATGATTATTAAGCAATTATGGGTTATTCGTGTAGGCTACTGTATTGAACTGGATTCTATACTCTCTAGCCCTGTCACAAAATGTTGCCATCACAACTTCACCACATGAAAACACTGATTAGTTTATTTGGTTGTTTTTCTTTTCCTTCTCTGTGAATTAGGTGGAAGCAGCCTTGACAAATGATGCAGAGAATGAAGAACTGCTGAAATTGAAACATGACTTAGAGGTAAGCCATTACATACTTAAATTTGGGTTTTAAAAAAGGGGGCCCCAAGTGCATTTTAAAAGATTTTGTGTAAATTGAAAACAAATCATAATCTTTCTTTCTGTATTCTGTTGTATTCTGTAGCTTTTACACAGAGTTGTATTTGTATTTATGCATAATACATGTTGTATAAATATTATCCTGGCAATGTTGATTAGACTCTTTTACCAAGACTTTTAATGTAGGGGCCCTCTTTCAATCGGGTACAAAATATCTCCTGCAGAAAGAAAGGATTTACCATGTATTTGCTTCTCATCATACATACATGTACATAATCTATTTTGTTCAATAGGAAAGTCAACTTTTTTGTTTGCAAATGCATGCAGTTAAAAGTTTGGAGTGAAAATGCCTTGAGTTATTCAATCACATCTATGATAAATCCAATTTCAATTTTCGCTCCCCTAATTTTCTCCTTGAGAGCTTCTAGGAGAACCATTTATAGCTCTCAGGACTGCAGATTTTTAAGTTCAGTTACTGAATCATGCTCCTGTTCATTACTGTTTTACTATCAAGTTACTTTGTGCACCTTTGGTGCCATTTACAGATATGTGCACTTTACACACCCTTGGTTATTGTTATTATTATTGTCACTGTTATTATTGTTGTTATTATTGTTATAATTTCACATTATATTGAATAGGAAGTGATAGAGCTGACATCAGACCTTTTCACAGCATCTCAGGGAGCGAGCACATCAGCCGAACCGGAGCCAGAAGATGCTCCTCTTGTCTCTCATCCATGGAACGTTGGAGACAGATGCTTGGCATGCTGGAGCAAGGAACAACAGTGAGTAGCACAGGAACACAAACTTTACAAATAAACAAGGGAGGAATATATTTGCCAATAGGCTTGTTACTAATAGATACAAATTTATGTACGTTTCTCATTAACAAACATAGCTATTTGGTATTCTTCAAACTGGCTCGTAACAATTGATCTACAGTGTTTGGAATCAAGTTTGCATACATCAGTTGTTGCTATGTCGGGCAAACTTCCGGCAAGTTTTGGGGTTGTCAATAACAATCCTTGTATATAGAGAATCTATAATTAGTAAAACTACCTATTGTATAGGTTCTCATTGCTTTGATAATGTCTTAGCTCTTTCTTTCTTTTAAAAGTTGGTTTAGTTACTTGTGATTCCTTTGAATAAAGATGGATGAACAATAATAGTAAATCTATGTTACATGTAGGAGATTATTCAATTATTGAAGTTTAACCTAATGAGAACAAGATAACTACAGTGTAAGACACTTATGAGCTTGAGTTTGGAGCAACAAGAATACGTGCACCGAATGATGTGTGAAAGTTACTTGGCAGGATGGTAATCCATCATGATTGTTCACAAAACATAATTAGATTGGAGTGCTATTTAGCGAAAGTTTTAAAACACCTGAATTTATCTGTTATCTTGCAAACTTTGGGCATCTGACACTTACTGTAGCATCTCTTGGTGAAGACAAGTAACAATTTCATACAATATTATTCTGTAATTTATAGTTACACTGTATATTGTCAATTTGTCTAAATGTTGTCATTCACCATATGCCTTCATATTTAGAAGAAGGTATTGTTTTGTTTTAACATTATACGTTGTTTATGTGATCCAATTTAACTCTGACCAACCCTCAATATCTCCTTGCCCATTAAAATGGGATATCTAAAATTGTCTTTCATCTTATAATCTTTTCAAGGTACTACCCTGCAACAATAGACAAGATCCATGATGAAGTTTCGGCTACAGTCATCTTCGATGTGTATGGGAATGTGGAGGTGAAACAGGTATGTAATATATTATATCTGTAAGGAACCATTCTCCCTATCACACAGACGCAAAAATCATCCCATAATGCATTATGCAGACAAAAATCTTGACCTCAGTTTCTTAATGCTAACTTCTTAGCCGACTCAGCACAAGAGCAGCCGTATTGATTTAACTTAGCCAATTTGTTTGGAACTTCACTTCCTACTTGTTTCTTTATGTGCTGCTGAGTTAGCGTTTCTCTATTGTTGGCAATGAATCGAATTAGTAAACAAAAGTTGAATTCTCACTTTATTCATAAGAATATATCTAACTGACTGCAAAATCAGGAATTAAACAACATAGGTAAGGTGATAGATTGTAAGTGAGCATGCCAAAAAAGAGGTCCCAATTTTTCTAAGTGTAAAGCATTTTGGGACAACATATGCGATAGGGAAAATTGATACTTGATCAGACACATATCTTTGTATTGTCACTAGATTTGGGACAGAGCAGCAGCAATAACCAGCCATTTTACATGTTATCTTCTTACTTCACAGAGTAATGTTTTCATATTTTGCAAAGTTTGCACAATTTGATCCCCAAGTTGCCCCAAACATGACGTTCTCATTATAAGTAAATATAGCCCTATAGCAATATCTGAACTGTTTTACTATTAATGTTAATATTTGTAAACTATTTAGAAAATATGAATTGCCTGTTTTTTTTAATGAATGGCTCATCCATTGTATAGAGATTGTAACTTATTTTGTTGTTCAACAAATAGTTTGTACATTTTCATTTGAAATTTACATGTGAACCTATCATGTAGACATGATATTTCATTACTCTAGGAGAGATCAGAATAAATAATATATCTAATTCATCAACAATGTTTTTATGTACAATTTTTCTCTTTTATCTTTTTTTAGTTATCAAAATTGAAAGATATACCAGCAGACTATCAATCAAATATAAAACCTCCATCAGCAGACTCCGGCATGTCAAAGTAAGTATTGAATTGGGTGAATCTTGTCTCGCTCTCATTATCCCTCTGCTACATTTCTTTATGAGCTGGTAAAGAAGCCTATCGTTCTGGATCAAGTATGAGGTGTATTTTCATATTATTTCAAAACTTTCATTGCAAGTTAATGGCCGAGCTGAGATTGTGGTTATGATAATGCACAACATTAATTTAGTGCTTAATACAAATTGTTTCTAAACGCACTGTGCATTATAACCCAGCTATAGCATTGCTATTATTTGGACACTCACTGCATTCAAGGAGTTTTTCCCTACTAGTACCCATTCACCTCACATGGGTCGAGTGAAGCACAATATGAATGCTTTTCTTGCTGAAATAGATTGAAATCATGGGTGGAATTCTAACCTTAGACCCTCAGGTTGAAAGGCGAGAGTCAGAACCACTACAAAATGATGCCTCCACGTTGTTTTGTTTGCTCTCACGTCTGTTCAGTTGTTGCATTGAGTTATAAATGCACACTTCAATTTTTACCTACATTGTAGATTGCATGTATTCTGAAGCAGTTGGCATCTCTGAGCAGATTGGAATTGCCAACAGTACTTTTGTATGTTTATTATCTTGGTATTTTAGAATGCTGAGCTCCTCATTAGAAGGCAGAAGGCATCCATTTTAAACGTTTTGGAATGACTGTGAGAATCTGTCCCCACAATCTGATGGTCACTCTTACCCTTACCATGAGGCTGCATATACACTGGCCTGTAATCTGACCCTTAACTTACAGACAAGAATTAAATATTTATGAGTCATTTAAAAATCTTCCTCACTTTTTTTTTTTTGGGGGGGGGGGTGACCTAGCAATGAAAATAGTTTTATATTTTCATCTTTTTACTCTTATAATTTCATATTCATTAACAAGTCATGCTGGTTATCTATGATGAAAAAAATTCAGTTGTATTTGAATAAATTGTATACATTATTGGTGTTCTCAAATGACAATCACTACAAATCTTCTTTCAAATGAGGTGTTTGTGACATTCATAAAAAAAGGAACTCAGTTGACCTAATATAATGGTTGAAAAATTCTCACTCTATTCCCTTGGGAATGTGAATTCACATTGAATCAAATCAATAATATTCCAGAGGAGTTGTCAATTTTGTTGTATAGAGGGAGCTGTCATTGCAAATCATTTGCATGGCAGAGGAAATCAATCATATACCAACTTAGGTTAGAATTCGGAGTAGTCTTAACTTAATTATCCTCTTTTACTGATTATATCAATTTAAACTTTCAGGAAACAATTACTTATAAAGCAGAGGGAGTACAAGAAAAAGAAGCAACAGAAGAAAGCAGATCGAATGAAACAGCAAGAACAATTGCATGAAGATCAGAAGAAATCATGGCTCAACTTCAGTAGCAAAGTATGTATAGCAGTCATAAAAGTATTACTTCCAGTTGAAAGTTATGTTTCATAAAGCTATTCATAGATCTACGTACAACTATATGAATGACTGATGACCTTTTCTTAGGTGCGATTCTGCACCAAATATTAGCTTCGAGAGCAGAAAAGGGTCACCACTCAGTCCTTCATAGATTTGTTTGTACCTCCGCAAACAGCATGAAATACAATTTTCAATTGAATGGAGATTTAGAAAAAGGCAAAAGTAGTTGTTTATGCTAGAATTTGGGGATAGGATTAAAATGAAGGATAAATTCAATAGTGGTGATGAAAACTTCCAGTAATGATTTATAATGTTATCTCGGAAAATGCATGAATATAAGCTGTGCAATATAGTATTCAAACGATGACTAGAGTCTATTTGATGGAAAACAACACCTTTTTTTAGTGTGTTTTCTTTGATTTCCTTTAATAGTGAATGGCCAATATAAGATAATTGCTGCTTGCTAGAAACAAGATGATAGAGAATGCAGGTTGAAAAGAAGTCTCTGTATAGAGGTAGTTTTTGAGAAGTGTTGAACAAGCTAATAGATTGTCTTTGCTTAATTGTTAATTGTTTGTCCATTTGTTTGTCCTCAGCAGATTGACCATCTTTTCATTGTGCGGTCCTCTTTTAAACAAAAAGGTCACAATTATTTCAGATAGGTCTGCAAAATATAGCATGTCAAATCATTTTAAATGACCCCTTTCCATTTGGACATATATATATATATTCTTATTCTTATATTTTCTTTGTCATTGCAGGCGACCAAAGGAAAGAAGGGCTTCACAAAGAAGAGCATCTTTGCCTCTCCCGATGTGACTGATGGGAAGGTAGGCGTCGGCACCTGTGGGGTCGGAGGTCAACCCATGACAAAGTTCAAGATGCCAAAGCATAATGTTGTAAGAAAATGATAAAAATTTGTAAAATGATGGTCTGGAGTTGTGTTGCTGTCAGAGAGCCATTCGGGTGGACGTGGGATGGAAGAAAGATGATTTCATAGAAGGAAGGTTGATGGTCATGGCATTGGAATTTGAGGTTTGAAACAATGGAGCTATTCCTGAGATGGTTAACCCATTGTCTTGATTAAAGGAGGAATGCTAGAAATATGAATTGTCAAGGAAGGGAATTATCCATGGCAAAAAGGTATGGTGGTAAGAGAAGGGCAGTTATATAAAATGGAAAAGGATGATGAAGAAGGCAGATGGTACAAGATGGTGTGCATGGAAAGATGCTTACAGGGCAGTAAATAATTGTGTGCCCAGGAGCCATGGAACTTAAAGAATGATGCAGAAGAGACGATGGAATGATGTATAAATTGCATCTCTTTAATAGGGAGTGTTTGAAAGTTGCAATTGATCGCAAGTTGCAGTTGATCGGAATGTGCCAATCAAAATTATTTTTTTCATGTGCATCTTTGTCAAATGCGGAGACCATGCTCGAATGAAATGTGCATCCCACTTTGCAAGTGATTTGCAGTTGATTTGCGATCAATTGCAACTTTTGAGCCACACCCCTTAGTGTACCGAATACAATATATCATACAGCTATCTCCCCCAAGGTAATTTATCTTGTGTAAATCACCAGTCACTCATCACCCTTGTAAATCTTGCAAGTAACTACTTTTCTGCCTTATTTTTCATAATGAGCACTTTGTCTGAAGCGTTTAGGACCAGGGTGATCTGTGTAGGCTTAAGTTGAAATTCTACCATATATCTACATATAGGTGAATAAGTTTGAGAGAGAGGGACAATTTAGGTTGAAGGGCTTGTGTCATTTATGTGTTGATATCTTTACCAGAAGAATAGAGAATATTGAGACCTACCTGTCAGAATCCAAATGATGTGACTGGGGCTCACAACACCCTTAATGAATTTGTAACATCCATCAGCTTCGTTTATGGTGCATCCAACAGGATAGAGCTTTCCAACTGAGGGTACAATTGATATATGGGAAATCATGAGCTAAAGTTTGAGATTGATTGCAAATTTGTTTTACATATATGTTACAGGCCCCTGATGTTTCTGTCTTTAATAGCAGTTATTTTCATATAGGTAACACATTCTGTTTCCATGTATAAAGTGTGTTGTAAAGGCTGCCTTCAATTCTCACACAATTTTTTTCTCACCAGTCATATTTTTTCAATCCAAACTAAGATATTTATATGCAGGAGTATGACTGCAGTGGAAACTTGGTGTAAGAAGGTCAGACATGTTGGTATCTCTGTCTTGGTCAAATTTATTGAGACCACAAGATCTGTTTGAAATTTGACTAAAATGTAGGCAATTATTTGACTGAGACAAGTTCAAGAAAGGCATAGATGATCGCACAGTGTATCTAGATTTCTGGTGCAGCACAGGTATTGTTCCTGCTAGGCTATTGATAAGGAGGTTCTCAATATACTAGGTTTCCACTGTATTTTTTCTTTATTTTCCTGTTGTGGAATTGCATGATCCAAAATCCAATTAAGAAAGAAAATGAGAGCCTAAATGTTTCCTTTGTTTATTGATTTTGAAACATGACTGTTGTGATTGCACTTGACCCGCTCTTAATAAATGAAAACAACTTTAAATATGTTTCAGATCAAAAGCTTTTTTTTAGTCACCTTGAGTTTCTCTTCATTTTGAGGAATCAACAAGAACACATTCAAATGACAAAATAATATTTAAACCCTCTTTTAAAGTTTGTTTTGAAACTAGCTGTGGGCATTCATCTTCAAGATAAATTTATACTGATTTCACACAGTATTGATCACCTCAGTTGTAGATTATTCCTGTGTAATAGCTCTGAATATGATACTTATTTATGTATTCTGATCCTGTAGATTGCAAATAATGTATATATATTTGAAATAAAGTCATTATCTGGTACTTACTCCATTCTCGAGAATAGTTTATAACGATTATTTCTGCATTTTTATTGATGAGAGAGATGGAGGAGGAGTTTTAAGGTGCGGACATTATGTTGTACAACGTTATTTTCATCATAAACCTTTAAATCAAACTCATTTTAAAGAAAAAAAATGTTGTACTTCCAGATACTTTTTTACAAAATTAGTTAGGGATCACTCTCTTCTTGTATCACTTCAGAATAGTAAAAAAAGAATTAGGATGTTTACTGGAGCAAGGTACTTCTGTCTTCATCTAATAACTGGAATCATTTATGAGTGAAATTGGTTGCAGTGTGTATGATCAAGGAATTATTATTAATTCCTTGGTATGATGACATTCAAAAAAGTTGGTTTTGGTCATTTTCAGATGTATACAAACTTGATTACAAATAACAAATTTACCCATTGAAGAGTGATCCTAACTTATTTTTGGTAATGAAATATGTTTGACACACAAGTTTGGTTCTATGATGTCACTGGCAGTGTTTGATTTATGTTTGGCCTCGCTGTGATCCAACAGGAGAAACAGCTACAATTCAGAAAGGTTAACCCATTAGCAACTGGAGATGTACAAAAATTGTATTATTCACTGGAAGGTGTAGCATTATTGCTGCCTGTATTTTCATTTTTATGGACGATAGGAAATCATTCTGAACATATTCATAGTTTTCTTGGTAGGGTTGCTTTCTTCAGAACATAAGGATTGTACTCACACCAAATTTATCATTCATAGCCTCTCAAAAAATGCTTGGAATACATGTAGTTACAACAGCGTGTGGAAAATTATGGGTGGTTTCACATGGTTTCACGTGGTTTCACGTGGTTCGGCGAATGATAGGAGAGGCGGTTTTGAGTGGTTCACTTGCAAAGGGGTTAACTGATATTATTCAGCTCTATCCTAAGTTGGAGTGACTCACTGTCAGGGTTACATTCAACATTGGCTCATTCTCTATTGATTTCATCCCCTTACTTTCTTTATTAGTTGTCTTTGGAATCAATTCATTTTGGAAAAGAATTCTCTCACTGCTTAATTCTTTTCCAAATCAAATTAGACTTTACAAAATCAAACCTGTTTCAGTGCAGAACATCTCAGCTTCTGTGTTTATGTCAGTCAGAGTTGCAATGTTTTTAGTGTACTGGCATGGTTTGGAAGTGATTGAAATAGAATAATGATAAGAAAGACGAAGAGAGATAGGAAGTGAGAGTACAGGGTAGAGTGAAAGAGAGAGAGAGAGAGAGAGAGAGATCGAAAGAGGGAGAAGAGGGCGAGGTGGGGGTATTTACTTCAGTAGAAGTGACTCATTTTCAGGGCTTTACTGGTTCATATTTTGCTCATTCTCCATTGATTTCATACACTCACTTGTTAAAATTACTTGTTTTCAGAATAATTTTATTTTGGAAACAAAATCGTTCACAGATAATGCTTGTCCAAATTGAATTTTACTCTGCAGAAGAATCAAACCAGTTTCAGTGCAAAACATTTCGGCTTCTATGTTTGTGAGAGGTGCAATTTTATGTGTACTGGCATGTTTTGGAACTGCCTGAAATAGAATAATGACAGGAAAGAGGAAGAGAGGTAGGAAATGAGAGTATGCGGTAGAGAGAAAAGGAGAGGGAGGGAGAGACAGGGAGAGAGAAAAGGGGTGAGGTGGGGGAGGTATTCAGTTCAGTAGAAATAGATATCCATGGGACATCTGTTTTTATTTGTGATACATGTATATTTAAAACCAAGACTACAAAAAAATTCCTCTAGGTTTTCACGAAGTGGCGATATCGCAATAATCCAAATGGCATTTTTAAATGTGTATTTATCTATAGAAAAATGCGTTTCAAATAAAATATATCTGTAGTAATGGTTTGGTGTAACAGTATTTTGCAGTTGTCAATTCGTGAAAACATAGGACGAAATGTGCCATCGTAACTGGGAAATAAGCAAATATTGAATCATCTTAAAGACAGCTAAACCATGAGGCAACGATCTTAAAACTAGTGTTGAATTACAATTATTTTTGTGAAAATAGATTGTTTTCATCAATTGCTTGTTTGGCCATTGGACAATTAAAACCCCAACTCACATCTTCTTCACTATTGCTACACTGAAAAAAAAATCTGTGCTCATTCAATACACAATGTTTCATTGTGTTGCGTCAGAAATGTGTGTGAAAAACACCGCTGATGAATTTGATTTATTCTACTCCAACACCTAACTTTACTTAACGATATGCATTATTCCATAGTGGATTGTCTACTTATTGAATTGACACCGTGTACATGAGTGTACATGACGTCATATAAAATCTGACACAATACTTCTTTTTTTTTTTTACTTGTATGTTTTATAGAATCAAATCAATTACAAAGGTTACAACACATTCATCGAAAAAGGGAACAACAACAAACGAATATTACAAAAGCTGTGACATAAATATACATAGTAGTTATACGTTACAGGGGAAATCACAGGGAAATGCCCCAAAATACAAGTTGGCAGAGTACATGAAAAACCAATCAATTGACAAGGCGGAAAACATAAAGGCATAAATTATAGTCGAAAAAGCACTTGAATAAAAAACGAGCTTTAATCGTCATACCACCCCACTCATGACCATATCCCATTCATCCATCCATCGAAAAAATATGTAATGACTTGAGCCTGGTAGTGTGGAAAATGTGTCACATTTACATAAATTATATAATCACGCATATATCAAAGGCATGAAGATAATACACAAAATCATTTGTAATTAGTAAAACAATGTACTGGTGAAATAAAAGTGGAATTTGTTACGATTAATAAGCATGATTGTTGGCAAAAATCAACTGATAAAATTGTACTCATGAAGATATTGATGATTTGGTAATCATTGTTTCCCTGGTTTTTATGGTCGTTTCAATATAAAATTTCTATGCACACTCTGCATTGCTAATATTACATTTCTATATGATATACAGGGTGAGTAAAAAAAATGTCCTCCAACTTTGAAGCTGTCCTGTTCGGAATCTAAAATTATTATCCTGAATTTGATGGTATGTCCTGAAAGAG
>BQKZ01004027.1:8597-21324 GCA_036244855.1 Temnopleurus reevesii
CCCCCCCCCCCCCCCCCCCCCAATGCACATACACGTGACAACTGTAAATGAGTATTATGATATGTATACGACTACGGCCAATTGAAGCCCAATACAAACCAATTTTTGTCATGTTTGTTTCTCAAAGTGTCCATCATGGGCAGACATGCAAGGTAATACTACCTTTCAGTTTGATTTTATTTTATTTTATTCATCAAATGCAGAAAATATACAATGACAAGGATATCCCATGAAAGCCGAAGGCTTATTTCCAATGGGTCCTTTAAGTACAAGCAAACATTATACAAATAAAAGACAAAAAGAATAAATAGACATCAAAGCAAAATGGATATGGTACACATATGCTTACTAGTACTTTCAATACACATGATAATTTACTTACAGATGAAAAGAGGACAAAATATATAACAAAATTAATGTACAAAGGAATCATGATTGATGGAGACCCCTTACGGACTCAGTTTTTAGATCTCTTTTAAGGACAGATTTAAAGTGAAGAAAATTTTGTACCGATTTCACGTAGGTCGCTAAGGAATTCCAAACAGAATTGCATTGAAATAAAATGAATTACCGATTTAGCTCGTGCGTTTTGGTAAAACAAAATTTGATTGGCTATGTCTATGTAAATCCATTCTATAAATTGGATCTGGGGCCTGTTAACATAAAACAAGTTTGCAATCAATCGCAAACGTATGTTATTACATGATTTCCCATAGACTTTCGATTGATATCAATCGTAATACTGTGATCGACTGCAACGCTTTTATTTGTTACGGAGCCCTAGCTGGTGCCACTTGCACAAAATGGTATAAGAATTTATCCTCTTCTTGCCAAGACGTCTTAATTTCTTATGCCATCCTCATAACCTAGGCGTATCAGCGTCTTTGTCTATGTTAATAGGATGGCAAAAGAAGTTGAGACGTCTTTGCAAGAAGAGGATAGCTATGATCGTTTTGTGCAATGAGCCCCTGGGGATTTTTATTTATTTATTTATTTATTCACGAAAATTTATAAACAAAATTACAATTTAATAGTAGAATTGATAAAAAAAATAAGGCTAAATTAAAATTATAAATACTTAAAATACAAATGCTATTTATAATGAAATCATAAATAATGAACAATTAACAGGCTAAGATAAAATCATAAATACTTAAAATACAGATGCTATTTACAATGAAATAATAGATTTATGACCCTCAGACCATGCATGACAGACTAGACTATAGTATCCAAGCTTTTTATAGCAAACTGACCCTGGAGTCTGGCTATTCATCGCTTGGCTGTTTTTATATTGTGCTCGTTTTTCAACAAAAGATGATGAATTATAGTCGACGATATATTTCTGCATGATAAGTTTCTAGCATTCCAACGTCTGCAGTCCTGCAAAGGAGAATTTATGAATGTAAGGAGGATTTGGGGGGGGGGGGGCAAGTCGCTGCCCCATTATATAGCGACGCATTAACTACTGTAGTGTCCCCAACACGAAGATAATAACTTTGGGCGTTCCATATTTGTAACATGATACAAAATATGGCTTACATAAATGAATTTATGAAGTATCAAAACAGAGGGAGAGAAACCAAACAAGTTAAACACGAATAAAAACAAAGTGACCTAGAAGAAGACAAGTAAGGAACAGTTGTTCAAATGCAATATACAAAACAATCGAGAAATTTTACCAGCCCCCCCCCCCCCCACACCCCCTTACTTCGGAATCCTAAATCCGCCGATGTACAATTATGAAAGATCAGACATCTGTTATTGTGTTGAAATTTCCACCACGACAATGCTGAGATGACCTTTCTGAGAGGTTTGGCAACAAAGATAATTGGGTTTCTCTAAAGGGAAGGCAACATTATTTTGTTCATTATTTAGACCCTTCGCTGTATGCTAGATAATTGCAGTTTAGTGGTCAGTCATTTTTATTATATTTTTATTCATTTGAGATGCCTTTAGTCGCGATTGATCTGCGGATTGGAGTAAATCTGTTGTCATGCTAGGAACGGATCATTGCATTTTCTTTTGTGTTCATGGAAAATCGTTGGTCGCCGAAACAGGGGGGAGGGGGCGTGCGTCGTGTGCGCCCCCTCCTCCCCTTCATGGATCCGCGCCTGCAAACCGATAGGCCACTGCATGCAGCACACATTCCATATATTGAAAAGCGATCTTTTTTTAATTACCTGAAGAAATGTTCTAACATCGTGCATGACATAGAAGTTTGGATAAAATTTGGAACCACGGGGAAGGGGGGGGGGGCTGCAATTTGTGCAAGGATATGTACAATTGTGTAAGTAATGCAATGCCCTCCCCTTGGGGGCAGCCTCCCACTTTTCAAAAAGCTCCGAAGTCCCTGCTAATTTACAGTAGGAAATTTGTCTACCATTGTCTATAATCATATACCAAAGGGTATTTCGTGATGGAATCTGCCTTGTACTGTGGATGCTTGTTTTCAAATCTGTTTATTTGTACAGAGGAGAATACAAATTCAACAAAATATTCATGATGTAAACAAATCTCAACATCGATCATCATTGTTGAGTCATGACCGATTCCAGGTCCGATTCACACCTTTGCGTTTTTAGCCTGCGTCGTCCCAGCAAGTTTTTTTTTAAAGAACGCTCCCTAAGTTGCACAAAGACGTAAGGCATACGGTGGACTGACGTTTGGCGTATGCTCCTTGAGCGCAAGCCAAACGTCAGTCCACCGTCTGATCAGCGTATACTGTGCGATTGGGGAGCGTTTTAAAGAAATGAAGAAAAAAACACTGGGCCGACGCAGGCTAAAAACGCAAAGGTATGAGTCGGCCTGACTGGTTGAATGATGAGTTAAGCTTGCACTCCCATGCACGTGCAGAAATATTCAGGGGATATGTGTGGATAACACTATATAAGCTTTTCTGACTTACGATTCACGCACAGAAACACAGCCAAGTGTCTTCCCTGCGCACGTGAACTGTAAAATCAATTTCATCCATCTTGTCCTGTAAAACATAGCATGCTCTTGACACAAATGAGGGAGCGGTGCGTTGACTCAATCAGTGGACCGCTAGACACACAACCGGAAGGTCCCGGTTTCGATTCCCGGCCACGTCATACAAAAAGACGTTATGAGATGGAAGTTGCTGCTACCATGTGTGCCGTGTAAGAAGAAAGGGAGACAGTAAATGCTGTAATTTTCGCTGTTTTCCCGCTAATTTCGTGAAAATTTCCAGTCATAACAATGGCCATAGACGGGCGTTTAATAAGTTTTCGAAAACGTGAAAATAATAACCCGCTGATGGGTAAATATCACCACCTGAGATGCAGCTAATTATTTAAAAAGCTTAAAACAAAACAAAAATATATGTACGCTAAAGTAATAGCTTTTACAGTTGATCAATGCAACTGGATCAATGTCGAACTTGCGCTGCTCAGCAGCTATGCCGACGCAGCCACACGATCTAAATGTTTCATAAGACTTTCAATTTCATTTTAATGAAAAAAAAATTAGGCTGATTTTATCAGAATGAAAAAAAGGAAACAGCATAATTCTATTTCATCATAGAGAATTAATTTTAATCAAATTTTGCTAACTATTGAAGGTGCTCCTGAAATAGTTCGGGGAGGGGGGAGGGGGTGTTTCATCAAGATTTGTTGCAGAGACAATTAGTCAGCGCTGACAAATTCCTTGATTGTGATTGGATGAAAAGAACTTTCGCTGACAGTTGCTATAGATAGATAGATAGTTAATTTTATTCGCCCATATTGGGAAACTTGCTTCGTTGGCTTTATGGGAACTGTCGGAAAATGACTCGTTGTTGCTGCGACAAATCTTGATGAAACACCTCCCCGGTCACATTTTACCGTTCTTTCTTTCTTTCTCATTGTTTGTGCGTTTTTCTCAGCTGTATTTTCCGGAGCGTTATGTCAGCGGTTTGGATGCAGGCTCGTGATGATGGTTGGAGGGGCTGTGGGTTCGATATCCACTCTCATGGCTTCGTTTGCAACAGAATTGTGGCACCTGCATGCCCTATTCATCGTTTCAGGTAAGGAAATAAGAGACTACTACTCCCAAAGGAATATGTATACTCTTAGATTCAAGCGACTAAAACGATTTTTTTGCAATTGTGATGATGGTTGGAGAGGAGCGGTAGGCTCGATCTCCACTCTCATGGTTTCGTTTGCTACAGAATTGTGGCATCTACATGCCTTGTTCATCGTATCAGGTAATAAACATGTAACACGATATAAACCATTTTTGTAAAGTAAAGTGGGTAATGGGACGATAGATCCGGACGACGTATCGAACTGTGCAGACACACAAAACACAAAACAAGATATCATATTCTTTTTAAAGGTGTGTTAATTCTGTAAAAATAATTTAATCAAATTGTGATGGAGAAAGAATTTGAAACAAATGATTATGATTTAAGTTATCACTTTTTTAAAATTAGATAAACAGGATTATGTTATATTTGTTTTAATGAATTGAGATTATTTTTTTTATCCAGACTGATGATTGAAAAATAAAACTTCATCCACAATCAGACTGAACAGTTAAAACAAAATGGATTAAAGATCATTACTATTCTTTTGAATATTAAATTTTGTTTTATTCATTCTATCATGTTGTTGACAAACAGAAGCAGGAAAGAAAAATCAGATTATTTTGACAATAGCCCCGTTTTGCTTTCATTGATCTAATTGTGACCTATGGGCAGATGGGAAATGCTATTACTAATTTTGCATTTCTTAATCAGAGGAGGAGGAAATATCCGTTTCTTACTGATAGCATGTCTATAGTTCGTAATTGTATTGCATTTTAATTGTGAAAGCAGGTACAGGAAACTTGCAGGAACAAAACTATTTGATAAGTGCCATAAAAACCTCAGATCTGTAACCTCAGTTCTTAATATAGAATGTCCTAAATGGTCAATTCCATTGTGACTTATGGGACATTTGATAGGTTTTTCCATATACCTGGGGTATTTATCTGCAAAAGTAGCTTCACAGATATGGTTTTACCCTACTCAGCTGTAAGAAGGATGGTTGTACTTGCTATATGCAAAATGAATGGTTTCAACTTAGTTACACTGGGTGCTAGACCTTCAAAATGTCACCGTGACTGATGGGACATCAAATGGACACACAAATAAGGCTCATTTGTTCAAGTTGCTATATCTATCTCAGTTTTATGACAAAGTTTTATGTTTCCATGTGAAGATTAACAACAAGTAAATTAGGCTAACCAATAATAATTTAATTGGACTTGATTCATTTAATTTGTTTCTGTAATTGAGTGGCAAACTGTGTGACTGATGGGACAAGAGAACGTGACTGATGGGACATTATCTCATTTCATCGAATTGCCACCTTATTAGCAACCAAGCATTGAATAGTTTCTCATAAATTGATAAGACTAAAAGCCTTTCAGGTTTTCCAATTGAAATCTTTAACCAATACTTTGCTGGAAAACTAAAAAAAAACCCTGTATTAGTCCCATACATATAAATTTTTGTATGGTTCGGAAATACCTATATCGGGACGCGTAAGAATTTTTTTCTTTTAGCTAATGTTAAAACACTTTGTTTCAATATCATCTGCATATATAAAAGCATTCAAAATAACTTAGATTTTACAAAACAGCATAAATAAGGATTTGACTATGTGAGACTTTTTCATGGAATTGACCAAATGTTCTATTCTCGACCATTGTGCGAGCAAATTCATGCGAGCTTTGTTTGTTTGTTTGTTTTAATTTCCGTAAATTGAGAACATAATATACAGAACATATATAGATAAAAGTATACACAAAACGGCGGATAGCCCATTTCAGCGGTAATTACAAAATATCGCTGTTCTTCCACGGGGTCCTTATACAACAAAATTAATACATTTTATACATAAAACAATAACGTCAAACAAAAAAAATTATTAGGTTATTGAACATCATAATTATAAATTATCACATCATTATTCAATAAACATTAGATTAAGTTCAATAACATTATATAAAGGGATACAAAACCACACGACCCTAGAAAACGAGAGATAAAATATCATTCGAGGTATTTTGTAAGATTTGATCTGAAAGATTGTATATATTCTTGAAGCACGACGAAAATTTTATTTGGCAATTTGTTATACAATGAAGCAGCTCTATAATAAAAAGTTCTTTTACATTTATCGGTTCTTGGTTTTGGTAAGCCGAGATGGTTACTGTTACGGAGAAAATACGAATGAATTGGGTTTGTACAAAATAGATTGTTTTGAATATTCAGGTGCGAGATCATTGACAATTTTAAACATCATTATGAGCATATGTTTCTCTACTCGGTCAATGTTCACATGATAAATGAAATATGCTGTGCTTACTTCGACTGGGAATCGGTCTTGGGTTTGGGGGTGCGTGCAGGCTCTATTTCCCAAAGCCCCCGTTGTAATGATTTATAGTTGGCAACTGTTGCACTAACGGCTGCCGATTTGAATTATCCCTTGTATTTTATATTCTGCTTAAGAATCTAAGCCTGTAATAAGTCCGACTATACAATTTCCAATGTCTCTGTTTTGTATATTTGTTCATTAGTAGTGTTCATATGTAGAGCCGAAACTGTGAGGTTTTAGAAACTACGGTAGTCCTACGGAATCCTATACGAACAGCGTGAGTTGTTCAACTCGCCAAGGTGCATTGATATGGTCGAAAAGGCGGAAAGGTGTCTTGTAAAAAGAAGCTCGCCAATGCACCTTCTTTAGTATGAGAAAGCTATAGAAGGTGACTTATAAGAAGTCGCCTTTAATATGCGAGAAAGCGCAAAGGCGACTTGTACAAACTCGTCTGGTGTGTTGTTTAAGACTGTAAGACGGAAGGACGCGAAGGTGATTTACACAAAGTCGCCTCTGTGCCGCACCTAGAAGTTTCCGAAACCTTAATGCTCCGGTCACATAGGACCCCAGATGCAACACGATTCACCCCGACTCATTGTTCTGAGGCAGTTAACTAAGAATTAACAAAGAATTAGAGTCGGGGTGAATCGTGTTGCTTCCGGGGTCCTATATGTGACCGGGGCTAAAGGATTCGACTCTGGATGTGAAAGCTATATTAACAGTTCTACCGGACCAAACATGTGCTTCATTATGGTCAATCATTTCAATCCGACCTGACTCCAATTTCATATTAATCTGGCTCCGTGTTATATATAAGAACGTTATACAATCTCATTCTGCCTTCTATATCACAGGTATGGCTTACGGAACCGCCTACTTCCCGAGTCCAGTCGTGGTGCGATTCTACTTCAAGAAGCGTCTGGGGCTAGCCAACGGCATTGTATTCGCCGGTATCGGGGCAGGGTTCTTCGTGATGTCTCCACTGGTACAGGCTTTGTGCGCCGAATATGGCTGGCGAGGCTCAATGATGGTCCACGCCGCCATAAATTCTAACATCCTCGTGTGTGCGATGATCATACGCAGGACTAAGATGGAACAGAAGATCATGGATGCGTACAGATCAACACCCTCTCGGACAACCCCGCAAGAAATCCGCGAGTTTTCCGACATGTCCTGTTGCAGGCGGATACTGCAAGACATTGATAGGACGTTCGCGCTCTCGAAGCTTTTCACGAATCCATATTTCATTATGGTGTCGTTCGTCTCAATACTGACATTCGGCGCGCATCTGGCGGTTATAGTCTACACCGCGCCGAAGCTTGTGGACGATCTCGCCTACCCAAAGGCCACGGCTAGCCTGGTTATGTCCGTCTACGGGATCTGCGGCCTCCTCGCCCGAGCTCTCCACGGGCTACTCCTCGACTACAAGCTGATCAGCGTGACGAACCTCTACATCGTATCCCTAGTCATCGCGGGGATCCAGCCGATGTTCAACCCCCTAGTCACGTCGGTTGCGGGTCATTTTGCGCTGATCGTCGTGTATGGAATCGGAGCGGGGATCATGATTCCTATCACAGTCCTAGTCTGTAGACATTTTGTGCCTATGGACATCGCATCCAGTGCTCTGGGGTTGCTGATCACAGTCGGGGGTCTTGGGAACGTACTTGGAACACAATTAATGGGTACGTATACTCCCTGTTAGATCCAGTGGAATCGTCGTGGTGTAGTGGTTATGACTCTCGCATTAATGCAGAGGTTTGGGTCACACCCATGGCGGTAATTTCTTTCAGCAAGGAAATAATCCACACTGCAGCACTCAACCCAGGTGTTTAAATGGGTACATGGTAGGATATGAAGATTGTCGTCGCCACTGTAACTTAGGCTGACATTGTGGAAGCTCTCCAGGGAGCTAAGGATACGCACTGTGTGCGATTGATATTGTTATATATCCTTTGACCAGGGTAATAACATTGTTAGAGCGCATTGGGCTAAAAGGGAAAATCGGATGATTCTTTACACTTACACCAACACGTAATAATAGCCATGTCTATACTTATCCCAAAACTTGAAGCTTTACGAACTACGATCATCAGAATAAAATTAAACACCACGAAACGTTGATGGCGCTCAACCTTAAATTATTTTAGTGAGCGAAACATGAAGTTAGTGCAACTACGATAGAAAGAGAGGCGCCTCTCCCCGGTGACACGGCGATAACCTGCACCCATGGTCGCGGGCTTCTGCTGTATATACAGAATCCCGTTCTATTATGGTGTGTCGTACGCATTCATGTACGTGCTGAACGTTATTTGCGCTAGTGAGAGTTTACTCAAAATTACGAGAGTCTCTGAATCTTGTCGGGGGGGGGGGGGGGGTCATTCCCATGACCTCGACGGAACTTCGACGGAAACATAAAAAAATATTGTGGTGTGATCGTGGTTTCCAAACCATAAGGTTTCGTCGTAGTTTCGGGAACTACAAACGCCTATACCGAAGAAAACTTGAAGTTTAAACCATAAGGGAAGAGTGAACCCTACTACTATAGTCTTGTGTTTTCATAAAGTTACAATAGCCAACGCTTTGAGATATATATGCTTGAATCCAGATAGGATAGCCAAAGGGTACTGCTAGCTGTTGAATGAAACCATTATAGAGCAGTTTCGTTCAAACTGCTTTTCTTAAAGGGGAATCAGCCCCTGGAACTTTCGAACTCTCCTTGAATGAAGAAAATTAAGATGAACAAACTGTGAAAATTCGAGCAAAATCGTACAACCCATTCAAAAGTTATGAATTTTCAAATTCACAGAGATTTTACGATCACTGCCGCTCATGGGAATCCATGCGATTGGCAACACCAATTGAATATGTGACGTCATGTCGGACAACTCATCATTCACTTTGTACATATAATTTAAAAAAAAATGGATTAATGTAAAATTTAGAGAAAAGTTGCAACATCATTATTTTCAAAATACATGCAGAATCAGTACAAAAATGCTATACCCCAACCGAGACTTGGAATTTTGATGACTTTTCCGAAAATATTAGAAATTGTGAAATTTTGTATACAGAGTGAATGATGAGTTGTCGGACATGACGTCACAGATTCCGTCGAATTTGCCGATCGCACGGATCCCCATGAGCGGTAAGGATCATCATATGTCTGTGACTGTGAAAATTCATAACTTTTGAACGGGTTGTCCGATTTTGCTCAAATTTTCACAGTTTGTTCATTTGATTTTTCTTCATTAAATGAGAGCACAATAATTGCAGGGATTGGTTTCCCTTTAATTTGCATTGTTGTTTTGTCGAGATATACTTCTGCTTGCATCCTGATGGGATAGTGGATGTTGGGAATTTTTACCGCGTGTTCCCCCTATAGTTACGGACCTGTTTTAATTTCACTTGTATCTTCCAATCTTATTACCAGGGCAACTCTCAGACGCCACCGGCTCTTACGACATACCTTTCTACATCAACGGCGCATTCTTCTGGATATCTGCTATCATCGTGCTGCTAGTCACTAAATGCAGGCCGTTCAAAGGTCACGGTGACGAGGTCAACGCAGGGAAAGCACTTCCGGGTGAGACCGTTTCAGGGGAAGAACATCCGCTTGATGCCGAATCGGTATTGGACGATGATGGTGTGGTGAGGAATGGGATTCGGGACGCGGACGGGTCGGGGTATCAGAAGGTTCCGGGAGATTTACCGGTCGGATCGGATGATTGGGAATCTGCTTTATGAATGTTAAACTTGTTGCCTTCTGCCCGCCCTCAGATGATATCTGCAAAATACAAAGGAATCGCAGTGTCCAATATTTAAGCGGTTAATAAGGACGTCATCGGATCGTACGAAATACCTTTCTACATCAACGGCGCATTCTTCTGGATATCTGCTATCATCGTGCTGCTAGTCACCAAATGCAGGCCGTTCAAATGTCGGGTTACGAGGTCAACGCAGAGAAAGCACTTCCGGGTGAGACCGTTTCAGGGGAAGAACATCCGGTTGATGCCGAATCGGTATTGGACGATGGTGGTGTGGTGAGGAATGGGTTTCGGGACGCGGACGGGTCGGGGTATCAGAAGGTTCCGGGAGATGTACCGGTCGGATCGAAGGATTGGGAATCTGCTTTGTGAATGTTCCACCTGTTGCCTTCTGCCCGCCTGCCTATGATTCACGAAAAACGCAAATGAATCGCAGCGTTTTATATACAAGCGGTTAATGCTGACTCCAGCAGCATAATCTCGACATTGCAAAGACTCAATGTTCAGTCACACATTCGCGTGTATAAACAACGAATCTATTTGAACGTAGAAACGTCGGGAACGTAGACATGGAAGAGAAATAGAGAACATTAGGAAGACGCTTAATCTCGTTTACGTATGTCGAGCCCCAACCGACGTTCCAACGTCACTCAAGTGTACTCCCTCCGTATATCTGCGTTGCAGGAGCGTTTTTTTTAATTCCAAATTAAGGGGTTGGAAATGTTGCGATTATCTAATTCCACTGTGTTGTTCTTGAAATGAACTCACAGAGCGGTGAAGTGCTACTAATGAAATTCTACATTTTATCACAAACAAAAGGGTGGCGAAAAAATAATCTAGCTGAAAATCTGTTTTCCGTTCTTACGAATTATTTTTTTTACAAAGCGTTACATCATAGAGGATCTGCAATATTTAGAGCCATCACTAGACCTAACAATGGACAGAAACGTTAATCTTTATTGTGCCGGCCTCTAGCTTTATTAGATTGAATTCGTAAGCAAAATTCCATTGAAAATAATATTGCAAATATTCTATTATCACAGGAAGTTAAAACACGATAAAGATTATTTTTGAAAAATTCCAGATTCATTGCTCCATTGTAATGCTATTTAAGTCGGAACCGGCTGCTTGTTGTGTCCAAACAGATGAATACACGTCTACGGATCTATTGTCTGTGACCAATTTTATTACAAGGAAATAGTTTACATCGTGTTTTTAGTTCATTTTAAGATTTCATTCCAAACAACAGGATGGCCAAACGATATAAACATAGCTCATGTTGGCCGAGCGTACTTACAGTGTATTCGCCACAGGGTAATATCTATGTATAGCTTTAAACGGTTACCGAATTTTTTTTAATACTTGTTATTATGTATCTAAATAACGTTGTATTTTTAGAGATAAACGTAAATTATATTTTTAAACGAAGCTTGTTGCATTTACAGTGCAATGGAACGGACTGTTTGGAGTATCTTCCACAAAATGTCCCCGGCAACTGGCCATATCCTGGGCGGTGTGTCACCAAGCTATGAAAGACTTTACGAGCGACTTTACGCACGACTGGTATCAATTCTTGTGCCGAATGATCAAGAATCTTATGCGTAGGCCTATTACACTCGTTAACGTAGGCCTACTCCAGTCTTTCTTAAAGTCGACCGTCACTTTGGTGAAATATCGCCCAGTGTATGTTATTATTTATATTCATGACGGGTATTTAGGCGAGTGAGTGTTACTGCATCAAAATCTGTCCAGTCAGTCGATAATAGTCGTTTTTCCGAAATTGGTGGACGGCGGCGGCGGCTTGTGGAATGTCAAAAACAAGTACGCAGCTGATGTGCTAATTAATGATGCGCACATGAGTTGCGCACTTGTCATTTATTGTGCTTATGATAAGTGCACTCGTTTTCTACAGTACAATGCCTCCGTTCACCAATTTCCAAAACTCGCTGGTAATGACATTTTCTGTGACGCAGTGTCAGATCAAAGTTATAACATGCCTTTGTTTTCCCCAAACTGAAATCTATTTGGACAACACAAAACATGCCACAAAACTGACCTGACATGTCTCCACAAAGAGCGCTATAACTTTCAATTTACTGGACCGTTATTGATGAAATGAAGCTTGTTTCTCTTGTCGATAAATACGCTTTAGGAAGAGGGGTAAAAATATTTTGAATATGACCAGGTTGCCGGGTATATTTTTATTGGGGTACTCTTTATTATGAGAAAAGCTAGTACACCTTGATATAGACATTTGTCTTGGATACCAAAGGTTTTCCTCCTCTTCCTCTTTCGTCTATGTTAACGCTTCTTAAAGGGGATTACACCCAGACAATAATGTATAGTGAGTAGATGAAGAAAAATCAAATTAACAAATTGTGAAAGTTGGAGCAAAATCAGATTATCCGTTCAAAAGTTATGAATGTTCAAAGTTATCATTTCCACCTGTGCTGGGCATCCTTGAATTGGCAACGTATAGCTAATTAGCATAATCTGTGATGTCATACATGGAGAATTCCTCATTCACTTTGTATATAGATTTATTGAAAATGGCTTAACCCTAAAAGGCCCGGGGGCGGATTCCGCCCCCCCCCCCTC
>BQKZ01004027.1:23859-35549 GCA_036244855.1 Temnopleurus reevesii
CCAACCCCTGGGATGCTGCCGATCGCTCAGATGCTCATCAGCTGCGGCAGCGATCGTCATATCTCCATGACTTTGAAAATTCGTAACTTTTGAATGGGTAGTCTGATTTTACTCAAATTTTTCACAGTTTGTTCATATGATTTTTCTACATTACATGAGAGCACTATAATTCCAGGGGTTGGTTCCCCTTTAAGTCCAAACATTTGTGGCGTTCACACCAAGGTTCATTATTGCGGTGGTTAAAAATCTATATAAAAATGAGGGAATGCTCGTCATTCCTGAACTCTGAGGACGAGCCTGATTTCGATTTTGGATTAACAAACCTTCGAAGTTATGGACCTTGGAAATAATGAACCTTTAGATTAACAAACTATTACGGCATTTTGTCTCTCCAATTTCTACCCGTATGTCTGTCTCTAATGATTTTACTCTGATATCTTATTTTATCATCGCACAGATCCAAAATATTTTTAAATAGATACATATCTGCAAACTAGACATGATTTACTACCACCTCATGTATTGAAAGTGTGAGCAATATACTTATTCTTAAGTGAAAACTCATTACAACGATGTGCTTGCATGGGACCATCGAAAATAAATTAATATAGCAGTAATCTCTTTAAAAACAATAAGTTATAAAGAGCTGGGACCAGGTTTTTTTTTTTTTTACCTCTTAAGATATTTTGTTATATCAGATCTCTTTATACTGAGTTTTCACTGTATTCATACCTCGGATTATTACCCGAACTAGGCGGTGTTTCACCAAGTCAAATTTCAAGAAAGACTGGGGTTTGTGAAGATCGTCAATCATTCTGCGCAAGAACTGGTACCAATCGTTCTTAAAATCGTTCTTAAAATCTGTCGTATCTTGGTGAAACACCGCCCAGTGCCATGTTTCACAAGATCGTTCTTAAAGTTACGCACGACTTTAAGAGAGAGTGGAGTACGATAACACAACGAGTCTAATACGGGTAACATTCTCGATCATTCAGCACAAGAAGTGGTACCAGTCGTGGGTAAAGACATTCTTAAATCTTGGTGAAACACCGCCAAGGTCTTCCTTGAGCGTTGAAATCGCGTTCTACTCATATTTTAGCGGAAACACATCATGTTCACTATGTTTCTATAAATGTGATTAAAAATAATTTGATAATTTTTATCGCAATCATATAGGTTCCACTTGGACACTAATAGTTTTTACAATGACTCAACGTTTTAATGTCTCTTTTTAGTATTAGAATCATTTTACTTTCCCCTCTTGCCTTTTTTAGAATCCAGTATTGATTATTGCTTATTTATGTTCTATGTATTTTATATACGTGTACATATTATGCTAAAATATACAACGGATCGTCTATGGTACGAAGCTCCATACATGTACATGTATGTGCAGACTGATGAGAGCAAATAAAAATTAAAAGAGAGAATAAATACTACTAAAAATATTGTCTTTGTCCTTTGTTTGATTATGTTTGATTTCAAAATAGCGGATTGATGATATTTTGTACCTGTATAAATAGATAGATTAATAAATAAATAAATAAATAAATAAATAAATAAATAGATAAATAAATAAATAAATAAATAAATAAATAGATAAATAAATAAATATATAAATTAATTAATCAATTAATTAATAACTAAAATACAGTCAATACTTCGATTAGAAAGATTACCAAAAGGTGAGGGAGTGGGGGAGGGGCTGAATTACCAATTGAATTTTATTTTCCATGAAATCGGTGCAAACGGTTTAGTCAAGGAAACGGAACTAAAATTGATTCTGTATAGATGAGAGTGATGAGGTGGATGGGCTTTTATAAATTATATAAACATAAATAAGAAGAATAGCAGAAACCATTATAAAGAAAATCGACATTATGGAACATCAATTTGACATATTTTAGGTGTAAATTTTGCTTACGCGCTCATTCTGAGTGAACTTTTAAGACGTTTAGTTGGTCTGCTTTTTCTTTCTTTTTTACACTTTTGAGGGTACATGTATTTTGGGGCGCAGATGAGCAAATGTCGTGTCGGTAGGTCGTACACACGCGAAGCAACGAAATTCCTGCACGAAAAGTCAGCAAAGCTGGCCTATTTATACTTATAGTATAGCAACGAAAAACAAAAATCAAACAAATGATATAACGATACTAACAATACAAAGTAAAACTCCATCGCGCCTAGGGATTCCCATTGTCATGGTGGTTGAACATCCCGAATTCATATTTCGAAGAAGATTAGCTTTGAAAGTTTTGCTTAGTTGAGCTCATAAACCCATTCACATTTATAGATCGACTCACCCCCTTGCGATTTTAGCCTGCGTCAGCCGAGCGTTTTTTAAAGGACGCTCCCTTGACGCACAAAATCCGCAGGTTATACGGTGAACCGACATTCAGCATACGCTCCTTGAGCGCAAGCCAAACGTCAGTCCATCGTCTGATCCGCGTATATTCTGTGCGCTCGGGGAGCGTTTTAAAAAGCAGTCTACCCAAATATAATATTTGTTCAGCAGGAGCAGAAAAATCAGATGGACAGAACAAAGCAAAATGTTCGAGAAATATTGTTTCACTAATAAGAAAGTTATGAATGTTTTTATATTTAGCCCAATTGGCAACTAATGACGTCGTATGTGCACAACTGACTATTTATCATATTCATATCAATGTTAAAAAATACTATTTTTCTAAAAAAATGGGATTTTCTCAACATGTAGATCCTATATTTGCATCTTTACATTCATATAAACTTAGTATCTTTCTGTAGAAGTGATGAATTTTGCAACATAAAAAAGGAGAAAATTCTGGTTGGTATAAAGTGGTAAAGTGCACCAGTGATGTCATCATATTGGCAACGTATCTGAAAACTTTCATGCACATTTTTATCACTTTTAACGTAAATCTTTAAAAATTTAAACTTCGTTATTATTTGTCCGATTTTCTCCAAATGTGTTTTGTCCTGCTCACCAATTTTTCTGCTCCTGTTGAAAAATTATCATTTTGGGTAGACTCGTCATGTCATGGTGGTTGAATAGCCCGGCGGAAGTTTTGCTCAGTTGAGCTCATAATCAATTCACACTGAGAGGCCGACTCACACCTTTGCGTTTTTAGCCTGTGTCAGCCGAACTTTTTTTAAAGTAAGGATGATCTATTGATGCAGGTTATACGGTGGACCGACGTTCAGCGTACGTTCCTTGAGCGCAAGCCGAACGTCAGTCCAACGTCTGATCAGCGTATAGTGTACGNCTGCTCACCAATTTTTCTGCTCCTGTTGAAAAATTATCATTTTGGGTAGACTCGTCATGTCATGGTGGTTGAATAGCCCGGCGGAAGTTTTCCTCAGTTGAGCTCATAACCAATTCACACTGAGAGGCCGACTCACACCTTTGCGTTTTTAGCCTGTGTCAGCCGAACTTTTTTTAAAGTAAGGATGATCTATTGATGCAGGTTATACGGTGGACCGACGTTCAGCGTACGTTCCTTGAGCGCAAGCCGAACGTCAGTCCAACGTCTGATCAGCGTATAGTGTACGTCCAGGGAGCGTTTTTAATAACAATAGCTAAGAAAAAAACCGCTCGGCCGACGCAGGTTAAAATGCAAAGGTGTGGGTCAGGCTTAATGTGTTTAACCAAGGAAGTTTTACATCTGGAATAACATCTCTTGCCGCGTCTTAAAGAATGATAAAAATGCTGGCAAATAATTTTATATGCTTCTTAAAATGCTTCATCGGGACGGAGAACAATCACTGAACCCGTTGCTAGAATAGCCATTATTCGTTGACAATACAGTAATGAAAGTTTTCTTGTAATGGTAATCATATTTTCTCAAGTTGTCGCTGAACAAGTATCGCACATAAATGCACACATATTAAGTGAAATTTTGTACCAGCGATCAAAATTTGCAAGAATTAAAACAATGATATACAAGTGGGTATTACTGTGCACGAATGGCCTCAAGGTCTTTGATAGAACAATATCTTAATACATAAATATGAAAAATACAACGTTTGGGAGTAATCGGAACACACTTAATCTGTAGCAAAAAGAGTCCATGTGAATTACAGTTTCTTATATCTATATCTCAATAAATAATACACAGTGAGACTTGTAATTTAAGATTATGATCCAAAATTATTATTAATATAACTGCGCATTGGTAACGTATGTGCACTTTTTACCTTGAATTTACTGCGAATCCTACATTTTTAGATCGGTTGATATCTTAAAAATCACTCCAGTCGTATTTGGCGGCATCAAACCTCGGACATCAAAGGGTCGTATTGTTCATCTTTTGAATTTGACCAGGTGTTTCACATTCATGACTCTGAGTTATCGCTCCATTCATATGACAACTCCCTAGTTTAACCAACCAAACCAACCCGGTGTTTAGCCAGTGAACACCGGAGGAATGCTAGCCTATATGGCACTTGGACTCTTCTCCTGTAAGGTTTCATTGTCCTGATCCTTTCTAATTATTTTGATTGATTGATTTTATTTTCCGTCATAAAAAGATACAATACAAAGATACAACGAGGAAAAGTGAAAATATAACATTATGAAATAAACAATTGACAACACTATAATGTGCTCTTGTGGTAGCATGGACTAAATAAGACACACATTATCAAGGAAGTATTTGAGGTATATTTCATGTGTCCTTTAATGAGTATAGCTTGTATGAGGAGAGAGAGTGTATACAAATCTGTGTGTACATATGGGAGGTGTAATGTACATATGCAATGTATGCATGTTACTATAGTTAGGCATCTAGTGTGGATGCACATGTATGATGCATGGTACATATGCCAGTATATTACATCCCCCTTACAATAGAGATTAAAAAAGCAGATCAAAATGCTTAGAGAGCAAAAGCTAAATGTTAGAAATGTTCAAGAGGTTTAAATCTGTATTGTCTCTATTTGTTTAAGATATCAGTGTTCAGTGTTCTTATTGTGTGTTTATATTATGTAATGAGACTTCAGGACATCACTAATAATGGCGGCCACTTCGGGTTGATTTCGGACTTCTTTGGATTGGTGGTCGACCAGGAGATGTGGGATGCAGGACGTCACCAGTAGGGCGTAGGATGCCATCAGCGGGACGCTGGACGTCATCACGAGGTGTAGGAGAAGATGGTCTTGCGTCAGGCTTGCGGTTGAATGTTACGCGCTGAGGGAGGACATCCATCAGGTGGCGACGATTTCTGCGGAGGAGTACACCATCTGATGTCTTGATGATGTAGGAACGTGGCTCAGGACACTTTTCCTCGACAGTGGCGGGGAACCAATGACCAGACTTGTAGCATCTATAGCGAACGTGCTGTCCAGGAACGAGGGACATGAGATCACGTGCTGTGCGGTCGTGGTTCGTCTTCTGTGCGTGCTGTCGCTGTTGCATGTGCTGGCGGACGTCATCACGAGTTGGGGCATTGTTGCTTATCTTTCTCGGGAGGTTGTCTTTCATCTTCCTTCCATAGAGAAGCTCGGCCGGACTCGGGATGTGGCTATTGATCGGCGTAGCTCTGATGCACAGGAGGGCCATGTTGTAGTCGATTCCACTCGCTTTGGCTTTCTTGAGCGTGTTTTTCACTGTCTGGATGGTACGCTCTATGAAACCGTTGGATTGCGGGTAGTGAGGAGAAGAAGTAACATGGGAAAAACCCCATTTCGATGAAAAACTCTTGTATGCTGCGGAGTCGAACTGCTTGCCATTGTCACTGATGATGCGTTCAGGAACCCCTTGTTCAGAGAACAGGTTGCGTGTTGCGTTGATCACTGACTGGCTAGTGCATTCACGCGGCATCTTGCGAATGAATGGGAACTTGGAGTAGTAATCAGCAATGATGAGGAACGTATCACCTTCAAACGAAAACAAATCAGTTCCAAGCACTTGCCAGGGGCGAGTAGGTATCTCGTGCTGATGGAGAGATTCGTGCGGCTGTGCTGGCTTGTGTTCAAGGCAAACTGGGCAGCTCTTGACAACTGCTTCAATGTCATAATTGATGGACGGCCAGTAGACTGCATCTTTAGCTCGGAGTCGCGTTTTCTCGATTCCTTGATGACTCTCGTGGAGCTTGCTCAGAATGTATCCTCTCATAGCTGTAGGGATAACGATTCTGTCACCTTTCAAGATCAGGCCGTCTTCTACTGATAACTCGTCACGGAAGGGCCAATAGGGTTGAAGCTTCTTTGGTACTTCTCGGCGTTCGTCAGGCCAACCTCGGACGATGAGGTGAAGGAGATCACTCAGTTCAGCATCCTTTGATGTTTCGCGCTGGAGCTCACCTAGACGGTCAGGAGAGAACTGTAGGAAGTTGACTTGCAGGTCTAGCGTGATGTGCTCAGCATTGTCGAGAGGGTGGCGAGACAGGAAGTCTGCGATGGGAATGTCTTTGCCAGGAGTGTAGCAGATAGACATGTCATAAGGCTGTAAGCGAAGAAGCATTCTCTGTAGCCTTGGGGGAGCTGCTGTGAGATTCTTCCTCTGGATCATTTCAAGCGGCTTGTGATCTGTAACAACTTTGAAACTCTTTCCATAGAGGTATGTGTGAAACTTCTCACAACCGAATACGACGGCTAGTAACTCTCGCTCTATGTTGGCGTATCGCTTCTCTGTGTCGCTCAGGGCTTTGGATGCATAAGCTATCGGCTTGCCATCTTGCAACAAAGTAGCACCTAAGCCTTGCTGTGAAGCATCTACTTGGACTGTAGTAGGCTTGCTTGTATCAAAGTAGGCGAGAGTAGCGTCTTGGCAAATCTTGTCACGTAGATCTTGGAACGCTTGCTGATGGGACGAGGACCATTCGAATTCACAGTCATCTCGCAGTAGCTCACGCAGGGTAGCAGTTTGTGTGGAGAGATCTGGAATGAATGGACTGAGGTGTGTCACCATGCCTAGGAATTCGCGGACTTGCGACTTGGTCTGAGGCGGAGACATAGACTTGACTGCTTCTACTTTCTTCGGGTTCGGGTGTGCGCCTTCTGCATCATAGAATGTCCCGAAGAAGAAGACTTGGGGTGTCTTGACAAAGCATTTCTCGCTGTTGAGCTGTAGACCATTCTTGGCTGCAACTGCCATGAAGTTGCGCAGATGTCTGTCATGCTCAGCTTCGCTCTTGCCATAGATCACGATATCATCAGCGATTCCAATTGCGCCTGTGCAGTTCTCCAGGATAGTGTCCATACGCTGCTGAAATACGTCATAAAAAGATACAATACAAAGATACAACGAGGAAAAGTGAAAATATAACATTATGAAATAAACAATTGACAACACAATGCAAATAATAAGAGGCACTTATATATGCTGCTGGTCTTCCATGGGGACCAGCAGAAGAAATGAAAGGAGAGACAGTCATGACAGTGGAAGAAAAGAAGAAGAAGAAAAAGAAGAAGATGAAATAATGAATCAAGTAATCATAATAATCTAAATGTGAAAGTAATCATGCATAAATTGAGTTATGAATTATTCTATTGTAAAGCGAATAGGAAATTTATCTAATCTAGTAGCAACAACATCCATAAAGTGAAAAAAAAAATACGGCTAGGAAAAAATGCGTCTGGTAAGCTCTCTGTATTCATGGTATTACATGCAGCCTATTCTTACACGCCTTTCGCCAGACTTTATTTTCTGAGCAGGCCATGAAGACAACGACAAGAAAATAATTGACCGGGCAATTCTGCTTTCGATCCAAATCGGCCGATGAGGTTTAAAAGTTACATTGCTCAGATGTCCGATGCGGTTAATAATTCAGTAATATTACATTCAGCATTATTCAGCATAATAAAGAGAGCTCGGTCTAATAATTTTCCCCGAACTTGTAAGCATTTTTGGCGATGTCCACTCAACCATTAACCACACCCTATTGAAAGTCGAATAAAGGTTATAAATCGTCAATGCTCTGTATTTAGGGGACTTGCTTACGGTTTGAGCAAACATTTACCAGATATTTTTTAAAAGGCTACTCTCGCAAGGGCACACGTGCCAACACAATTGAACGCTACACGGCGGAGCAAATTTTTTTTTTAAATCGTGCATGTGAGCGGTGTTTTTGCATTTGGAATGCAGCTGTACGTGCCTCGATTAATACACAAAGCTTTCAGTGAGGGGAATTGATACATAATGGAGATGCTGTGTTTTTTTAGCGTTTTGCACAGGAATAATTCACTTAATTCTTCAATAAGATAACCTTCTCCGAGATTATATTGTGGTTCGAAATTCTATTTCCCGGCGTAATATGTGACTCGGAGATTGGATGCTATACTCATTGAGCACTGCCCCTGCTAGAAGGATATCTTAGCTGTGTGTATGGCCCGTGAGACACTCGTGTATTTTCCGGAAAGTTTCGTATCATCGAATGTTTGAGTGAACTATGTTAAATGTCTTTCCAACCAATGAGCAGATACACTGATATAAGAAGAATCCTAGCTGTGAGTATACATGCCAAAAGCACTAAATAAAATACGGCGACATGCTAAATCGTAAGGACCCGTGAGGCACTCGTGTCATTTTCGGAAAGTTTCGTATCATCGGATGTTCAGGGGGGAAACCATGCTAAAGGTTGCGCCAACCATAGATGCATCCACGATCTTAGAGCGTGGACACAACCTTTCGAGAAAAGCGAATAGTAAATAAGAATTTGTTATGATTGCATAGCCCTTTCCCCAGCAGTACCCCATCATCTTCGGAATAACCTCATTTTCACCTGAGTATCTTCCGTACTTGGTTGTGCCATTTGGGTGAAGAAACATTAGCCATGTTAACATGGTTTTGGTCGCTCCAAACTACAGGCACGAAATACCAAGGTAATTTTAACAAATCGCTACGAGACGTCGATGCCCTACATCCGTTTTCTAAATTTGTTTATGATTTAATAACGTGCCAGACCGATGTCGGTGACCGAATTATTTACCCGAAATTTCGGCACCTGTTGGCTACACCTATGAATTGGATAATTCTTGAATGACATCACCGACGTCACCCCTACATATGGCTTCAAAAATTCATTGCCCGATTCCGATATTATACGACGTATGAATTAAAATCAGGTCAAGTAGCTTACGATTTGATGGATTCAGCAATACTCGGAGAAAAGGTGTCGTCGCTTGATTCTGATAGATTATTTCTCTTCGAGTTGGAAGATGTATAAAGTGGGATTTTGTACTGCCGAGTCAACCCCAGCTAGAGTCATTGCCTGATTCCGACATTTCACCACACATGAAGCTTAATTTGAGAAATTTAGCAAAGAAAGAGTTTAGTCATCACAGTGGAAACTGCTACAACAAGGACATTTCAAAGTTTCATTGCTCGATTCTGATATTTTGAAACACAGTATTTATTCTAGGTATCGTAAAACAGCGACGACATTACTCATTGCCCGATTCTGACATTTCACCATTCAGCAATTCTATTCAGCACTTGAAGGAATCTAAACAGAGTGAGACTCACACCCTAAGCCATTTCGAAGTTTCATGTGGGTGATTCTGACGTTTCGCCACACATCGAAGTAATTATTTCGATACAGCACCGATCGACGCCGGTTACGAAGTCATTGCCCGATTCCGACATTTCACCACATGTCAATTAAGTCTATATTTAGCGATGACTAGTACACCGAAGCTATTTCCAAGTTTTATTGGCCGATTCTGACATTTCGCGACGACACATCGAAAAAAAGATTTTATTTACTAGTATCAGTGTAACCCACGCCGTTTCCGAATTCATTGCCTGATTCCGACATATCACCAACATGGACGGGGGATGGGGCTGGTGCGTCCTACTGGCCACCTTCACGGCGCAGTTGCTCTACGCGGGGGCGGTGCTCAACGTGGGGATCTATCTCGTAGAGTGGCAGGAATATTTTGGAGTAGGGGCGGCCGCGGTTAGTTTCATCGCGACCGAGCTGACGATGGGGATGCAGGTTACTGGTAAGTTCCCCCTTAGCATTTAAAAATTAGAATACAGGGGCGGATCCAGGGGCCGAAATTGTATTCGCCCCCCCCCCCCCCCCATGACAGTGAATATAGGGCAATGATGCCTTTATTCTCCGCACTCATCCTTTCTATTTCTTATTTCTGTCTATTTTTTCTATTTTTCTTTCCGTTTTTTTTTTGCTGTGAAGATTTCGAGTTTCCTATATATACACCCTATATGGCAAGCCATTGACCCGCACCGAAATATCATTTGTCTCTGTAATATCTTACACAAGAAGATTTGGATGCAAAATATATTTTACCCAGATTGTTATTGCGTTATTATTTTAAGGTCTTTGAAAACTTAAAAGGGGGGGGGGGGCAATATGGGCGACTTCCACCAATCACTCGGAATCAGTATACTAGTATGGTAATCTAATTTCCCAAGAAATATGTATATCGGTTATTTATTTAATCCATATTCCAATCTTCAGTATGATCTTGAATGTTGGAAATGTACATAGTACTAATCAAACAAGTTCAGTGATACCCTAAGGGCTTGACCCCAAACTTACTAAAGGCCAATTCACACCTTTGTGTTTGGAGCATGTGTCGGCCCAGCGTTTTTGAAAATCAAAACCGCTCCGATCCCCTAACGCACAGTCTACGCGGATTATACGATGGACTGATGTTCGCCTTGGCTGTGCTCGAGGGGCATACGCCGAAAGTCAGTATACCGTATGACCTGCGTCTTTGTGCGTATAGGGAGCGGTTTTTAATTTTCAATAACGCTGGGCAAACGTAGGCTAAAAACTCAAAGGTGGGAGTGGGTCTATACCTGCATTTTAATTTTAAGAATTATTGATGGATATCGTTACATGTGAAGGTACTTGAAAGTTTACTATAAAAAAAAACTCTAGAAAAAAAACAAAATTCAAATTGATATGCTTACCGCATTATCATAGAATTTGTGCCCAATTAGGTATTAAGAAATATCGCCTTTTTCACTTTGTCAAGGGTAATTTGTATTCTGACCCCGAAGATCCCCAATCAACACAAAACGAGAATTTTGCCTCAAATTGAACAAAGGTATATTCAAAATTGGACTTGCAGCCTATTGCTCGAGAACACAATATGGCCATTTGTAAAATATGTGGACTGACTATTTTCTATACAAGTGCCCAACTGTATTACTCTAAACGAACGTCAGTCCACCGTATGACCTACGTTTTGTGCGTCCATGGAGCGTTTTTACTGTTCTTTACCCGCATTTTATTTTAAAGAGCTATAGTGGGATATTGCTACACATCAAGGTACTTGAAAGTTTATCAAAATCCTTCTAGAATGAACAAACATCAAATTGATATGCAGCTTTACCACAATATCAAAGAATTTGTGCCCAACCAGTTATTAAGAAATATCGCCTTTTCACTTTGGCCAGGGGCTGGTATTACACTTATTCTGACCCCGAGAATAACGTGATATTTTCCTCAAATTGAACAAAGGCATATTTAAAATTGGACTTGTAGCCTACTGTTCGAGTACAGTCTGTGAGTGAAGCCATTAATCGACACACTATGGACATTTGTGAAATAAGTGGACTGACTATGTTCTGTACACACATTCATGATAATTCGTTTTCTATTCAAGTGTCCGATTGTATTGCTCGATCTAAGCGATGATCTATTCTTAATATAAATTATTAAAATATATATATTTACAGGCTTGGGAAGATATTCAAAGATTGTGATGGAGGTAGGTGGGGGAAGGGGCGGAAGGGG
>BQKZ01004028.1:7642-21368 GCA_036244855.1 Temnopleurus reevesii
GAAAAAAGAACAAGGTCATTTTGTGACAAGATTCTTCTAAAGCAACTCCAAACTGGCTTTTCTAAAGATATTTAGGAAGTGCAACCTCCAAATCACAATTTTTGTATCTTTTATGAAGTGTGAAATGTACATTTTGAGTTAATATTCAGGGAAATCAGGGAATCATGTCACTATCTATTGTATTAGCTAACCAATTTTATGTGAGGAAACCTTTTCCAGTACCACTTATCGCAATGGATTGGGCCTCATGTGCATACATGTACCACTTTTCCATAAAAATGGAATCATTTAAAACCTACAATCCTGAGTGAAATTTTCATGGGGAGTGCCAAAATTGGGATGTTTATATCACTGAAATCTTGGTCACCTTCCCAGGAAAATGGGGATATTTGTCAATTTTCCACTCCTCCAGTCTTTCCTCTCCCGAATAGGGTGTAAAAATATTGACATTTTCCAGTATACATTGTAGGGGTTCACTGGTATGAGGGTGAGGGGTAAATCAGACCTTTCATGATGTGGTATTCTTTTTTCATCCAGTTGCATGTGGCATACATGTATCATCATATTCACAACAATACAAGTTTGCCCGAGTCAAACTTCAAAAGAGGCATACAGTCAAACCTGTCTAAAGTGGCCACCCAAGGGAAGCAGAATAAGTGGCCACTGTAGACAGGTGACCTTCATAGACAGGTTCTATAACATACATTTCCATCTGGAGGGAATTAATTAAGATGGCCACTATAGGCAGGTGGCTGTTAAGACAGGTTGCTGCTATAAAGACAGGTTTGACTGTATTTGCTTCAAATGGAAACGTGGGTATTAGGCCCACATATAATTTTGAGAACCAATCATGCAAAATTTCTGTATTTACTTCTTGTGAGTCAAATTTGAGATTATTTTGGTTCTAAAGAATATCACCTGAGGCAAAGTTTCCTGTATTTGATTTTCATCGAATATTGTCAATTACATGTATATGTAGATCTCATATATTTTATCCTGGCAATCAGTATTACATTCATGCCCTGATGATCAGTGATTTTATGAACAGAATTGAATCAAATGAGTAATCAATGAGTTTTTATATTCTTATTCCCCTTTTGACAACATTTTCATTCTCATTTGAAAGCTCTTCAATGAATAATCATGTTCACTTCTATCTGTATATTTAAAGAGTTGAGATTGCAATGATTGAACAGAGTTTGTATGTATGGGAGGTCGCACATCTGCACATCTAAACTTTCAGCTTGAAAAAAGCATGAAGCAATGAATATCCAGTTCAATTTTAATCTGATATTATCACAAATATCCTAAAGATTATTTGTGAGAAATATCTCAGCAAAATCTGACCAGGAACAATGTCATTTTAGATGAAATATACACCCCTCTAATTTTTGCTGTTCAAAATGAATGGGTCCCTTCTCTGCGTCCCATTCACTTTACAGATTTTCAGGAAAAAGTCTTGATTTCACCGAGCGCGCGAGTTACATCGCGTGGGGTGCAGATGAAGGACCTGGCGCAGAGGAGGAAGCCCCTACCATACATTGTGAGCACAGTACTTTTAGGTCCCATGAATATGATGTATTTGTCGGTAGTTTAGGGCCATTCAGTGAGTAACACGTTGGTTGCTTTCTATGATCCAATAATTGCGTACTAAATCCCTTGAAAAGAAGCGGAAGTCTCCAGGTAGAATAGTACTTTGATTACTGATGAGGCAACCCCTGTTATTAAGATAAAACGTAGTAATCAAGTGAAAGATTTTTGTGTTGGGTAGATAAATAATTGAAATTATTCTTGCCTCATCCCAACATGAATAGACAATGATTGACAGCACCGACACAAAAAATCATTCAATTGATATTTACGCAGTACCTGCTGCTATTATACAAATTAAGCCAGCCACTTTCTATTGGCTCTCAGTGGTCTAGCGGTAAGACACCTGTCTAGTCATCAGGCGATCGTGGGTTCGATTCCTACCCGAGAATGCCTGTGAATCTTTTTCACAGCATCTCGGTAAGCACTGTCAATCAGTGTTTGTCCATGTTGGGATATGGCAAGAATTGTTTCAATTATTTATGTACCCAACACAAAAACTGATTCAATTGATATTAACGGAGTACCTGCTGCTATAACACGAATCGAGCCCACCACTTCCATCAGCTCTCGATGGTCTAGTGGCAAGACACCTGTCTAGTCATCAGGAGATCATGGGTTCGATTCCTGCCCGAGTGCGCCTGTGAATTTTTCCAAAGCATCTCGGTAAGCACTGTCAATCAGTGTTTATTCATGTTGGGATAAGGCAAGAATTATATTTAAAAATCATAATAAATGTTTTCTGCAGTCAGTGCAACATTATTACCCTAGCTTTAGCACAGCATAAACACGTGCATATGGCTTGTCAAGAGATTATATTTCGAACCAGGTGCACATTTACCCCACCTGGGTTGGGTGCAGTACAATGTGGATTAATTCATTGCTTAAGGAAATTAACGCCACGAATGGGTTTTGAACGTGACCCTCTAGTTGAAAGAATCAGAACAACAACATCATGATGTTTTCATATGAACTTAAATGTACGTATGCAAATATTTTTCTGCGAATAATCTACTTAATTACAATCAAGGATCTTTCATGAATCATTCAATTCAGAGACATGTGATATCTTGTATTTCAATTTTCTTTCAAAGATGTAGAAATCCATACTTTCAGGAAGTGTGAAATGTATATTTTGGGCAATTCTACTTGTAAATATTATATAGAATTTATATATTGATCAATATTATTAAAAATTCACCAGCATATTCTCTGCCTCCACTTTAATCATTATATTCTTTAATTCATTCATATGTATGTCAGAATAACTCCCATTAAAGTCAAACTTATCTGTGTTTGTAACATGTTCAATTTGTGCAGACCTCAAATATTTGTATTGCAAGTGCCACTCCTAGAAATTGGAACAGGGTTTGATATGTGACTATTTAATAGCATCATACATGTACCACTATTTTTATAATGGTGAAGAATGTATGTAAATCTAATGTGTAGTAGTCTGTTGAATTGATTTAAAATATGAAGACATTTTACATACAGTGTAATAATAATGATATGCAGTTCTTATATAGCGCTAATTACCTGTGATAAGGTCTCTAAGCGCTCTTAATGCAGCATTTCATAGGTAGTTGATCGATCTAGTTTGTTAAAAACATGTATTAAATAAATATTTATCATGGACCAAGTGCATCGTAACTGTTCCTTGATTTGTAGATTGGTGTTCTGTAGATTGGTTTAAAAATAATTAATTCCTGTCTCATTTACATTGTAATTTGTTTTGTTTACTCATTTGCAATGCAACTAGTAATTTTATAGAAGAGATCATGTTCGTAAAGCACATGCATGTCACACCGAAAATGGCTCAAAAACGTGATTTTGTGTACAAAGTCAATGTAAATTGTGATTACACAGTCAGAATTCATAAAGATCAAAATATTTTCACTTTTATGAGCTAAAATTGATTCATTCGATAGTTTTTGTACAGTATATATGCAATTATATGGTCAAGTTAGTAGTATAAGGTCCACATCATTTTTTATGCACAATACAAAGTTTGGTATCTATTAATACACAACCAGGGTGAAGTGTTCAAGTGCCAGATAAGAGTCCATTTAGTTGATTGCATTAATGACCTGATAACCCCCCCCCCCCCTCCATCCCCTGAGTCAGATCAGGGCCACTGAAAAGTATTCACTATTGGCTATTGAAATGCCTATATCTGGGTATTATTTTTGGCTCCTGGGTTGTTATGTACAGGTAAATCTGCCTAGGTCGATACTGTTGGGACCACACAAATCTGTACGACTTATGAGAATTTCGACTTAGAAGAGGCTAATAACACTTATTTTGCATCATTGGTTCCAGAAAATCACTTCGACTTAGGCAATTATTCGACTTAGACAAGTTCGACTTAGGCAGAGTTGACTGTATTTCAAAAAGCTTTTCGTAGATCTACACATGACTGTAAGAACAACTGGTGACCAGTTATCATTGAGTGTGAGAAAGGTTACCAGTCATTAGTAGAGTCGTGTGAGGGATACAAATTAATCAAGGATTTTCATGAAGGAAAGGAGTATTCATTTGTTAACTCAACATGTGCATTGTAGCCCAACGAGTTAATACATTTATAATATATTTAATGTAAGCCAAAGCTCCCGTGGAGTGCAACAACGATCAAGAGGTCAACAAGATGAAAACAAGAAATTAGCCCCCCCCCCCCCCCCCCCCCCCGAGTCAGTTAGGGCCGCTGATAAATATTGACTATTGAAATGCCTATATCTGGGTGCTCTTATTTTTTATTTTTTGATTCATGGGAGTGTCGATTAGCTGCTCAGGGGTGGTCGGCTCGTGCGCGTGTGCAAGCAAGGCGCGTGTGCAAAGCAAGCGTGCCTTGCAATGAGTGAATAAATTATGCATGCATAATTTATGAACGAAGCGTGGGTGGGCGTGTCTCCCAGACTACAGATAAAGATGAATTTCTAAATCTGTAGTATTTTAGATTTTCTTTGTCAGATGCAATTTCATCAATCATGAAAGTTTTTGTTGTAAATATAAAATGCCTTCATACATGATTGTGTATACATGTACAGTGGAAACTCAATATAAAGAGATCTGGGCACGATTGCATAAAAAGTTGTGTTTTAGTCAGAAAATTAAACGCAACTCCATTTTCAACCAATCAGAAGTGTGTATTTTGGACTTGCGTTTAATTTTCTGACTTGCGTTAAAACGCGACTTTTTATGCAATCGGGCTCTGATATAACTAAATACCTGCTATAAAGAGGTACAAAATCTGGTCCCAGCTCTTTATATCTTATTGTTTTTTAACTCTGCAATAAGGAGATTACTTCTATAACAAGATATTTACGATGGTTCCAAGCACCTTGTTATACTTCGTTTCCACTGTATGAACAATTAAACAAAAAACTGTTAGTGGCTCAAAAACTACAACCTACATGCATCTCTTGAAGTTTTACATGATATTATGTGTTTTAAATACTATTTTGATTTCCATATTTATTGAAATAATTTGGAGAGAAAACGTTTTAATTTCAATAATAATGCAATTATTGGGTTCTATGTACGTTACATTTGATTGATTCTCTTATTATACATAATGTGAGCGGTAACAAGGATTCTATATGTATTTTTAAAATGTCAGAAATATTTAGAAATATTTGTCCAAATTAGACCTAGTGACAAATCACCATTTTGTAAATGATAACTTTGTTGTGTAATCGCGTTAGTCGGCAATATGTTAATACTATATGTTATACATTCCATAAAGTTTGAAGCAAAATGGTGATTAATCCGTGTTTACATTATTTCCATAATTTCAATGGCAATGAATTTCTGATCTATCATCATTATTGTGAAATATATTTGATCATGATGAAATGTTTATGGTACATTCTCATTCTACAGTATAAGTTATGCAATAGATTTTATATTATATATTCATTGTACAGTGCAATGTCACATAAATGTTCACTTGCGCAGTACGTGGCCCTAAAAGGTGTTTGTTTCTCCTCCATTGATGTAAATGTTTTCACACATTCAAAAGACAACAAACATGAATTTTAATATCTGTCAGAAGTTTTCCTTGGCGTAAGTTTGTCTTCTCTCATTCCCAATGTGTAAGGCCAAGTGACACTAAAAAAATCTGACCAGGGAGGTGTTTCACCAAGATAAGAAAGACTTTACGCACGACTTTACGTTCGACTGGTACCTCTTCTTTTGCGTAATGGTTCACACTATTACGCGCATCTAGGGCAAGAACTGGTACCAGTCGAACAAAAAGTCGTGCGTAACTTTAAGAACGACTTGGTGAAACACCGCCCAGGGTGGCATTTCCCCATTGGTTCCTAGAATAATAAATACAGGGAGGCGTTTCACCAAGATAAGCAAGACTTTACGCACAACTTTACATTCGACTGGTATCCCTTCTTGCGCTGAATGCACGTAATATTATGAATGATTACGCGCAAGAAGGGATACCAGTCGAACGTAAAGTTGTGCGTAAAGTCTTTCTTATCTTGGTGAAACACCTCCCAGACCTTGGGAATGACTGGTATCATTTCTTGTACACTGATTGGTAAACTGGGAAGTACAGCACTGGATAACATTTTCCAATTATTCTTAACATATAGAATGACTTGTGAAATAACCCCCAGGGTTATTATGCACGGCATTAAGAAAGACTGGAGTATGTTAGCGAGTGTAATACGAGTAAGATTCACGATCATTCAGCGCAAGAACTGATACCAGTCGTGTGTAAGGTCGTTCTTAAAAGTCTTTCGTAACTGGGTGAAACACTGCCCAGGCCTACTGAAAAAAAGCACCCCCACTGAAACCAAATAATTCATTTTAGGCCTGATTGTAATTCCTTGTTATTAATGTATGTGTAGAACGTACCAGCAACTTTGACTGTAATATACCATTCATACAGGTAGAGTGGCATTCCATATGGGCAATAATTCAATTTGATTGATGCAATTAGCTTGTGTACAGATATGGAGGTATGAAATTGCAATAGTGATGGAAATTATGTGTCAATAATTGGCTGGTATATTGAAGATCAGAATAAATCTGAAGGTACTGTGATATTAACATAATTATTGTACAATGTAGTTCTTTGTTTGTTGTTTTAGTACAAGCAATATGAATGACTGGCCCAGTTTGTCAAATGTTAATAGGATTAATTTTTCTTTACTTCATGATGTAGGTGTAGGTGGTTTGTGCTGAACTAGTAGTTTCTAAGGAGTAATCTGCATTAGAAAAATTGATAAAAGTCACTGTATAAAGAAAACTAATCTTCCCACTCTCAATTTTGAAAAAATGCATAATTTTACACACGTACACAAAAGCAGAGTCAAATTAATGCAATTCTAGATTTCATTTTCATTATTTTTATTCAATCACATATAGATTCATATTCACAAATAAATAAATAGAAATAGATTGGCTTTGAATTGGTATTCATTACATCTCAAGGTGAAATTGTAGGATAGGTACATGTAATTCCAAATACAGTGGAACCTTGTTATAAAGAGGTTGGATATAGTCAGATACATGTTATAACAAGGGGATTTTATTGGTCCCAGCTCTTTATATTTCTTTGTTTTTTTTACCCCAATATAGTGAGGAACCTGTTATAACAAGGTAATTTTCATGGTCCTAAGGACCTCGTTATAAAGAGGTTTCACTGTATATGATCAGTACAATTCATTTATAGCACACTGAGCCAACTTATGATGTATTGTACTGCTAGACACTTTGTTGTTCTCCAATGGGTCCACCAGCACTGCGAACAGAAAAGGCACAAAGAATTTGACAAAGTAAACGATTTCCATTCAAGCTTCACTTTTTAAAGGAATTTCTTTCCTTCTTATTTTGCGGGGAATTGTTTAACAGGTGTCACATATGTTAGTCAACAACAAGGGAGCTATGCTCTAGATGTATTGTGTTTGAAAGCTTCTGTGAGTGTCTGAATGGGAGTTACTTTACTTTGTCCAATTTCTTTGTCCTTTCTGCTTGCTCTGCCAACTCCTGTTTAACCATTGGATTTAATTTGTCTATGAAATACAAGTGTATTTTTTTAGTTTCCCACTTGAAGAGTATTCCAATAGGAGATTGTTTCACTGATGATATCTTTTCAAGCCCCCTCCAAAAAAAACCCACCTGATTGGGGAAATTCGGGTGACCCCCCCCCCCCCTTCCCCTAGATCTGCCAGTGGAATTAGAACTCTGGAAGCATCATCACAAATATTCGTATTCTAGCTCCGCTCTGCATAGCTGCCAACTAATTTGGGGCGTAAATTTGTAATGTTTTGTGTAAAATTCACAAGATATTACTAAGTTTGACAATATAAGTATGTGAAGATTACAATTTATTGGAGGATTAATACTAATTTCAACTATTTCATGTTGGCAGGTATGGCTCTGTACTTTCCTTTGGCAAGAAGCTTAATCACATGTTGGTCACATGACTGCTGACACTCTGAAAGAATTGTTGAGAGACTCTAGAAATGATGTCTCTTCCTCAAGGAATTCTTTATCCTGTAGGTGAAGAAAAGGAAGCAAGGTGAAAGAAATTGATTTAGTCATATCTTCATTAGCATATCCATCATCATCATCATCATCATCATCATCATAACCATTATCACCATCACCACTATCATCAGAATTATCCATCATCATCATCTTCAGCAGCAGCAGCAGCAGCATCACCATCATCATTATTATCATCATTGTCATCATCATCATCATCACCGCTACCATCATCATTATCATTACCATCATTAACATCATCGTCATCATCATCATCATCATCATCTTTATCATTATCATCATCGTCGTCATCATCATTACCATCACCATCATCATCATCATCACTGTCATCATCATCATCATCATCATCATCAGCATCATCATCATCATCATCATCACTATCATTATCATCTTCATGATCATTATCATCACCATCACCAGGAGATGAATCTAACCATGAACATGGTCAAATAATATGTTAGTCCCCTTGGTCACAATGTCAATATATGTAGGATAATAATGACCTGACTTTACCTTTTCTGCAGCTAATTTCCAGACGTTGATAGTCCTGTCACGCTCAGCCTGTGCAAGAAGATTGTCTGCTGCGTTAGAGGGCATCGGTTCACCTCCCTGGTAGTATGAGGAGGTCATGACCCCTCCTGAATAACCTGGGGTCATGTTCATGGGGAATGTATTGTGGGTAGGAGTTTGCTGGGTGGGCTTGAGCACTATGAATAGAGAAAGGTAACATATGACAATTAGGATGATGACAACAACAATAACATAAATGGTGATCATGATAAATGTGGTATTGTGAGGAGGAGGTATTGAGGAAAAGGAAGGGTAGAAGGAGGAGGAGGGTGTAGAGAGAGAGAGAGAGAGAGAGAGAAAGAAAGAGAGAGCAGGAGGGGAGGGAGGGGAGGAGGGGTAGGAGAGGGATGGAGTGAGGAAGGAGGCGGAGAAAGAATGACAATGATGGTGATGACTGTGAAGATAATAACAATGATGGCAATTTACCAATAGCAGTAATGAAACATTTTCTTTGAGTACATCTTGAAGAATACAAAATAAAAAACTGCAAATAATTACTGGAAAAAGAAAAAGAAGTAATGTACCATAAGTAATCCTACTCTAAAGCAGGATTTCACTTGATGTTCTGCAATCTTCTTCAGATATACATCACTGATTAGAGCATTTCCTGAACGCGTCACATTTTTTAGTTCCTCAAAATGGAAGACATGCTTGTTATTTTGATCATCATAATTTAAGTTTGGTTTCTTTGTCCCTGGTTACCAAATGTTAGATTATCACATGAAATATGCATCAAAAGCTTGTTTTCATTTTTTATTCTTCTCAATATTTGTAATATTGCAAGTGCAGATTAAGCTAATATCAATAGTAGAAACAAAACTTACAATGCATGTTTTGAAGAGACAGGGCGGAAGCACACTGTTGGCAAATTAATGATTCAGCAGACTTATCCAATGATCTCTGGTACTCTGCTATCTGAAGTCTGTCCTCAGCAATCTTTCTCTCTGTTGCTCTCAGCCCTTCAAGCTGTAAATCAATAGCCTTCAAAATAAAGAAGAAAAAAAAACAGGAAAGAATGAAAGTAATAATATCAATGTTTCAAGGACAGAAATAACAGGAGTGATATCACTTTCTCCAATGACCTCTGGTACTCTGCTATCTGAAGTCTGTCCTCTGCAATTTTCCTCTCTGTTGCTCGAAGCCCTTCAAGCTGCATATCAATAGCCTTCAATTGAAAGAAAAGACAGGAGTAACATTTACATTTTACGTACCTTTCAACAATATTCAGTGACCTTTCTTTGTGATGAAATTACCATATTTTTCATATTTCAATCATAAAGTTGTCACTTTGAATACAACTCAGGAACTGTGATATCTTTCAGCAAGATATTTATCCAAACCTGTAAAGCCAAGACTTTTCTGACAGTTCTGATAGGGTTCAAACAACCTTTGCAAAACATCAGCAATGCGTCTCACAGAATCATGATCAACTCTACAAACGACTTTAAGAATCAATGGTATCAGGTCTTGTGCAGAAAGATTGAGAATCTTATATGTGTTGCACTCATTAATGTCAATTAGATAATTTGTCTCGTGCCTCTGAATAGGCAACTAGAGAGATGGCGTGTTTAAATGCTATATATTATTATTATTATTATTATTATTATTATTAATGTACTCTTATCTTTCAAGAACAATTTGGTGAAACATCGCCAATGAATTTATCCATTATTGACAAGACATTTTAACTATATCCCCAGTCACACAGAAGCTCCATTTGAAAAGGATTAAAAAATACTCTTTGTTCAGAGGCAGTTTACTGTTAACTAAGCAAAGGGTTGTATCGAATCGTATTCAATCAGGGCTGGGACTTATTAAAGGATTGAAGGAATTGCTGTTTAGAGGCAACCACTGACTGACATTAACAGCAAAGATAAATATTCATAAAGATAATTGCCAGTTCTGCTGGCGGTTTATTGTGCTTCCATCCAACAAAAATGGCAACAATGAAAGTTCAGTAAAAGGACTGACCTGTTTTCTGGTTGTATGCTGTGCTTCTATCTTGCGTGCCTTCACCAGCGCCGCCTCCCCCTCCTCCCTCACCCTCACAGCATCACCCACCATCCCCTGGAGCTCCCTGGACCTCGCCTGGAGGGAGTCCCCAAGCTGCTGGAGTCGGGCTTTCTCCTGCTGGAGCTCATCATGCTGTTTCTCCAGCTCCAGTCTCCTTTGATCCAGGCTACCCTGCTCCTTGCGCATGGACTCGCGGCCGATGGAGAGCTGGCTCCGCTCGGCGGAGAGGCTCTCGAGGGTGCCCTCCCTTGTGGCTTGTTCCTGTTAATGTAGCACAGACGTGATCGTGACAGTGTGAAAAAAATTACCCAAAACCTGTTTGGGCCTAGGGGACAGGTCAACTGCAATTTTTTATATCATTTCATATAACAGCAATATAAAAAATAAACAGACTATAACAACATATTCGGATTCAAAGGGAAAGCGTCCCCCCCCCCCCCCCTCCTGCCCTAATTTGGCAAGAGGGTGTGATGGTATATGAAGAACTCTCTTTTTTGCTTGTCAGCTAGCTGGTGGAATGAAATAAGCAAGCTTCTTTTTTTGCTTTTGCTTGTCTACGGAATGAAATATAGAAGCTTTTTTTTTTGCTTTTCAGCTCGCTGCCAGGAGGTTAATTGTTCACTATTGCTCCCACACCCCCCCCCCCAATTTGCAAATCCTGGATCCGCCCCAGAAAGCAAGTTGAAAGCAGTAGACACACTTTTACAAACTTAGAAATAGCAATGGTAAATGAGAAGTCTCTATGCAAAAGAGATGACTGATTGTATGAAGTATCTGAGAACTTGAAACCATGTCAATCCCATAAAACTTTTAAAAGTAGCATTGGGAATAAGAGAGGAATCTGAAAAGTATGACAGTGGAAGAAGTTACATTCTCCTATTTTTTTAGAAATACATGAAAATCAAGGAGGTCAAAAGAAGAACAACATAAGGGATAGCATGGGAAGATCCATGATGATCATTTCCAAAATCTTTTCCATGACCATAACCATTTCCAAGACCCCCCATTTGCTCTGTCAATAGTGGGGTCTGCAACCCCCGCTTCCAAGCTATATTAACAAATAAAACAATGGAGGGATGAAATACCTGAGAAGCTTTTGTCATTTCTTCCTTCATCTTGGCCTCCCATTCTCTCCTCGACGCAGCAAACTGAGCACGCTCAGTAGCAAGTGCTTTCCTCTCCTCCATGCACTGTGCCATGATGGTTTGCTGTTCAGTCAATACCGCATTCTGAAATAAAAATCAAACTCAAGTATAATTTTGGTGAACGTAGAGCAATATTTTCTTTAATCAAATTTTAATTCTAATGAACAGCTCATTTCAATAACATTGTTGAATTTTTGCACAATATCCAAGATTAGATGTAACAAATCTTGTATTTCTTGTAAATGAGCATAATAAAATCTCAACACATATCATAGAAATTAATATTATGCCATGCATTGCAATGCATTACACAGGTATTACAGTTCTCTTTATTTTGCTTTAGTTCTTATCAACCATGAATACAAGAGAAAAAATGAGATTCTGATTTTAGGTATTTTGGTATTCCACACAATAACGCTAAAAATAAAAAAATCAGGACTATTCGCACAAGAGGTCACATTAGTAAGCTATTATTTCTACAATTGCTCTAGCAGCCGCAATATGGACAGATTTCTCTTATATCTCTTTTTTTTTTGGGGGGGGGATATTTTGTGACATCAGTAGGCCATTTCATAAAACTTTGTCAGCATCAAAATTAGTCAGCGGAGACAAATCCAGTGAAATCCTTGATTCTGATTGGCTTAAAACCACTGCCACTGACTGTTGTTATAGCAACTGTTGGAAAATCTGCTCTTGTCACAGTGACTAATTTTTATAAAATGGCCCCCGGACAATATCCTGATCAAGATATCAGGGTTGGCAATAGATATTGGGACAATCCTGAAAAAAATCAGGACATTTGACAGCTACAATGTATGCATCCTGATCAAATTTATCTGCACTATACCTTGGCTTGTTGTAAAGACGCTTGCTCTGAAGCCAGCAGACCCGACGTCACCTTTTTCTCTTCCTCCATCATCTTCTGAAGAAATACTGCAACCATTACTACCCAAACAAAACCACTACTAAGATCACTACAACTATCACAACAGCACACTCCACTATCACAACCACAAACAAAACAAACCTTTGCTTGTTGTAGAGAAGCTTGCTCTGAAGCCAGCTGATCTGATGTCACCTTTCTCTCTTCCTCAACCATCTTCTGAAGGCTGTTCAGTTTATTCTGCTCTTGACGTAACCTCCATCTATCCTGTAGAATTATTGAAATGATGGAATTTTGTGAGGAGGCATTGCACACTGTTCTCAGAAGACATTTCCTTCGTTCTGACTGAACAAGAAGATAATAAACCTCAAAAATAGGAAGCCAGGAGTAATTCCTATATTAGTGTGCAGGACAATTATCATAAATTTCATAAGACTCAATGAAAACATGACTCAAAATAATTTACTTCTTCTCAAAATCTATATCAGTCGGGAGGTCTGCACCTGTTCAAAACTTACACTTAAAAATACCAAAAGCTAAATCATTTCACAATCATTTTGACTGAAATCTTTTTATTATTGATTTAGATTGGTATGATCGGATCAACTGCAACTTGCGATCAATTGTAACTTTCATACAACACCACCATTGATCGAGTGCAGTGTACAAGGGAAATTAATACCAGGGTTGTAATGCAAATCCTAAACTTTGATTAAATGACACAATTGATTGAGTTATAAAGTTCTAGAAAGGAATGAGGTATAATATGCCCCATGATTCGATTGTTCCATGCTTCTATAAATAAACAAGGATTATTTTCTAATTACAAAGTGCAGCATAATTCTTGTACACAGTATGCAAATATTGGTGCCACAAATATGATTAAATGAATAGAAAAAGACTGGTGTGTTACCTCATCTAGCTGTATATTCTGCTCCTTGATGTGGGCTTCAAGTCTCGCTACCGTTGCTTGTAACCGCTCTCTCTCCAAGCTCAT
>BQKZ01004028.1:21863-34125 GCA_036244855.1 Temnopleurus reevesii
CTACATGCGCGCCCTATGATTTAGGACGTATTCTGAAAATCTTCTTATCTTAAATTTGTTCTTATCTTTCTCTGTATTTGAGAAGATATTTAAGATAGGGGTGGGGCTATCTTATCTCATATAGTTTTGAATTTGCTTATCAAACACTGAGTAAAATGTGCTCAACAAGCAAGAAAGAGATCATACTTGAGTAAAAATGTAAAAGATAAAAAGTTTTATAACATTTTCCTTGTAAAATTAGGCATTTTAATTTATCTAAGAATAGCCCACGTGTTTCATTTGAGCCACGTGGGCAACAGAATTTTTCACTGTTTTTGCTTCAGGGAGCGCGTAGCGCAATTGCAGCGTGCATTATATCAACTACGCAGAAGGGCGAAACTTGACCCTTGGCTGTGATGTTAGACGCATTGTTATTAGTTGATTTCCTTATATAACTGTTTAAATGATTGGTCAAGGGACCAAAATGGGTGTGATTGAAGATAAGAAGAAGGCGGTCCTACAAGACAAAAGATCGCGTTAAGAAGATTTTCAGAATACGTCTTAGGAAAGATTTTAGCGCGTTCCTAACTCGCAAAGATAAGAAGAAAGTTAGGAAGAAAGATAAGAACGATTTCAGAATACTCCCCCTGGAGACGGTTGTCGAGCTGAAACTGGTGCTGGTCAGAAACCTTTCCCTATAGGATGATGGTAATAAAAATGCTTAAGTACTCTTTATGGATAAGACCCTTGGAAATCAATGAATAGTTTTTAGTTTGTAGCTGTGCTCTCTCCAAATTCATAGTAGCCTCCTGCCCCTCCAGCCTCCTCTTCATTCTCTTTCGTCTCCTCCTCTCTCCCTAACCTCCTGGAGATGGTTGTCAAGTTGGAACTGATGCTGGTCAGAAACCTTTCCCTGTAGGACGATGACACATAAAACATAGAAGTTGTTTGATTGTCCAACGATTGCCATCTTGGGGGAAAAACCAAGTTTGCAAAGGAAGTTGTAAGTCAATAGTTTTGCCTCTGCTCTTGTCATATTAGAAAACTTTTGGAATACTCTATTAAGATAATTTTTTACAATTCTCTTTTATTATCTATGTTGGATTATATCTTACAACATTTTCCTATGTGATCTATGAACTTCGCCCCCTGATGAGCTCATCCTCACATATACTTATACATACCTGACCTAAATTTGATAATCATTTGTTTCATATTTCTGAAGATATGGCAGTAACCTTTGAACTTTGACCTCTGAATCCCCCTGAATTCATTCTCATAGGATGTGAACTTGCCAATTGTCTAAAATGACAAAAAAGCAATATTGTTCCAAAATGTTTTTTTACTCTCTTACCTGTAAAGAATTGATCTGATCTCCAACATGTCCAACTCTCTCGACAACATCCTTGAGAGACTGAGTATGGCTTGTACTGTCTTTCATAGAGTCCATGTGGTGCTGCATTGCTTTCCTAGCCTCATCAAGCTCATGTCTGCTCCGTAACCGAAGATCATCCATTTCTTGTTTGTGAATCTAGTGTATAAATCAAGAAAATAAACCCAGGATTGTGTTGAAAGCAAGAAAACATCATACAACAAATCAATCTGCCAGCAGAAAAAAAAAATCAATGTAAAATAAGCAATGTTTCTCAATCTATTTATAGGCTTCCCTAACTTGGCATGACTTATATCAGTTATTGCACATGATTATAATGATAACTACATTTTTCTCATACTTGGAATTATTTTCATTTTTATAATCACAGCAACGCAGGACTATATCATGTGTCACACTGTCATCTGGTTATGTACATGTATTATGTCTATGCTAATTATTTTATTATCCTTACATAATAATTTATTTAGATCAGCGTTTCTATCAAGGACTACAGACTCTCACACCATTATGACACATTCTCCTTTCACATCACCTGCATTCAAACTATCCCTACCACTTTTGTCTATCCTTACATCTTTTCACGTAACCTTTTGGTCTTCCTAAAATACGATGTAATCTATTCCCTCGAAAATTAAGTGTGTCAAAGTACAAAAGATCTGAACGCTATGTATTGAACTGTTCAGACATAAGAATCACAAGCCGGTTCCGATTTCAATAGCATTACAAAGGAGCATTGACTTAATTTTGCAGAAATAGTTTATATCGTGTTCCTTTATCTTCCTTCCATGTATACCCCATCCTTCCCATACTCCATGCATCTAATTTTTTTTTTTTCGTTCATATCTTGATTAAAAATCAAGTGAAGAACAAATTTCCACATCGTTATCCGCATCCAACTTGAGAAAAACAGTACATTTTGAAACAAATTTACTATATTGCAGACACCCTACCTGTTTGAGCTTGTCAATGTCCTTGCCATGTTCCATATAAACCTGCTCCATCCTGGCTTGATGCTCACTCACGACCTTCGACCTCTCAGCCACGACAGCCTGCAGCCTGTCCTCATAACGCTTGGCCGACTCCTCTGCATCCTGGTGGATCCTTGCCTCCCGCTTTCTCCCTCCCTCCTCCAGGAGGCTGATGTAGCTCTGATGGGAGGTCTCCAGTGTCTCCAGCTGCTGTTTGTGATGCTTCTCAAGGAACTGGATGGAGGACTCCAGCTGGGTCTTCTCTGCTTCAAGTTGGCGCAGCTGAAAGATGCCAAAAGATTTAGGGTAGAGGATTAAAAAAAAATGAAAATTTCAATTGATTATGGATGGAGGATTCCAGCTGAGCTTTCTCCGCTTCAAGTTGCCGCAGCTGAAAGATGCCAAAAAATTGAAGAAGTAGATGCATGGTAGAGGACGAAAAAATGATGAAATTAGTTCATTATGGGTGTTAGGTCTAGCATTCGGCTCCAAATATAGTTGTTCTTGGTGAAGTATCTCCAATGTACAGGAACTGAATTGAGGACTCTGGCTGAATTTTCTTTGCTCCAAGTTGGCACAACTGAATAGAGGTAAAACGATTAACATAAAAATCTGATTCAATATTGCAACTCGTGGTGGATCCTTGCCTCCCTTTTTCTTCCTCCCTCCTCCAAGAGACTGATGTAGCTCTGATGGGAGGTCTCCAGCGTCTCCAGCTGCTGTTTGTGATGCTTCTCCAGGAATTGGATGGAGGACTCCAGCTGGGTTTTCTCTGCTTCAAGTTGACGCAGCTGAAAAATACCAATAAATTCAAGAAAAAAATTCAATGTAGGGGATGAAGAAATTATCAAAATTGTAGCTTATTCTAGGTGTTAGGCCTAGTATCCTGCTCCCAGTAATAATAGTAATAACATGCAGTTCTAAAATAGCTCTAATTACCATAGTTAAAGGTTTCTAAGCACTCTATAATTCATGCATTATTACCCTGGCTTTAGCAAATATAGTTGTTGGTTTTGATGCATCTAGAGTGCCTATGTATAAGGATCTGAATTGATGAGTCTGGCTGGGTTTCCTTCCCCTGAAGTTGGCACAACTAAAAAGAGGCAAAGAATTTGAAAAAAATTAGCATAAAAATTTGATTCAATAATACAACTCCTAGTGGATCCGTGCCTCCCGCTTTCTCCCTCCCTCCTCCAGGAGACTGATGTAACCCTGGTGGGAGGTCTCCAGCGTCTCCAGCTGCTGTTTGTGATGCTTCTCCAGGAATTGGATGGAGGACTCCAGCTGAGTCTTCTCTGCTTCAAGTTGGCGCAACTGAAGAAGGAAAAAACAATATGTTTAAAAAAAATTACAATGAAACTTCTACAGTTAATGTGGGTTTAGTGGCAAATCTCTACCTTATCTGGTTGTAATTGTTGAGCTTTTCTAGGAATAGAAGGAATCTTCGATGACAAGGATTTCTCTGCTTAAAGTTAGCACAATTAATATTGAAAAAGGGAAATATTTCAGAAAAAAGATACAAATTATTATAATTACCCGAGTTCAATATTAAAGGGCTCTGTGCCTAGAATTTCACTTATCTACCTGTGGCGCTTCTGCTTCCAACTGGTGCAACTGATGGTGAGTAAGGAATTCAAGGAATTTATTTCAAATTCTATTTGAAATCAATGTAGATTTTTTGTCTGATTTCTAACATCTTCAGCTGCTACTTGTGGTGTTTTTCCAATTGGATGAATAAAAAAAGTATAAATAAGGATAAATGTGCCAAATGACATGGGACACACTAAAGAAACTGCCCTAGTGATAGAAAAATTACTCACTTTGTTCTCAAACCACAGGTTCCCTGTGGACATTCCTCCCAAGCCTGCACCACCAAGACTTGGCCCGCTACCTCCCGGTGTTGCTCCAAGACCGAATCCAAGACCCATTCCCGGCATGGACGCGGAGGGTGTCGATTGCAGCAACTGTTGTTGCATCATGGCCTGTTGCTGCTTCATTGCTTCTTGTTGCTGTTGTAGGGCTTGTTGTTGTTGTTGTAGCATTGCTTTCTGTTGTTGCTCTTGGATGAGCAGCATTTGCTTCTCGTGCTCTGCAGCCATTTGAAGCTGTTTGAAAATCAATCAGATTTCACCTTTTAATTCCATTGACTAAAAGATTCCCCAAGAATAATCAAACCTATAAATAAATATGTGTGAAGTAGATGTGAAAGGGAAATGAATAATGACATTCAAGTGAGCAGATACTGTACAAACTCAATATTTTGCTGGGTTTTATTTCTCCCACATTTCATAACTATAATTTCGCTGAAACATGATACTCCTTACAAAGCTTATAGACTTGTGTACAATAATAGTTCATGAAATAAAAATAACCTGTACTAATATATATATCTGATAAACAAATTATGTATGGCATCAAAAATTGTTTTGAGTGAAAATACAAAATGTGCCCATTCTGACAGTCAAGTAATTTAAAATTGATTGGGAAAACATTTTTCTCCCATGTTTAATTAGAGAAAGGTAAGTACCTGTTGTTGCTTGAGAGCTTCTTCTTGTTCCAGCATACTAGACCTCTGTCTCTCTAGCTGAACCTGACTCTCCTTCAACATTGCTGCTGCATTGATACCACCTACCACAGGTGTTGCAGCAACTGCTTGTGGTATACCACCCATTGGTGGAGTAAGCGGAGTTGCCGTGAGAGCACTCTGTGGTGGTAAGGTGGCGGAGGGTTGTTGAGAGGAAGCAAGTGGGGACTTGTGTGTTGTGGGTGTGGTGGCAATGTTGCTGGAAGTGTTGAGAGCTTGTTGTTGCTGCTGTTGTTGTTGCCTCATCTCTTGCCGCCATTTAGGCTCTCGTCGCCCTGATAAACATAAATAAATATAAAGCACATTCAATATACGGTCAATAGACTCTTTCAAGATGAACATCTATCACTTTATGATTTATGTTTCTAAAATTCTGAGATAAAGTAGAATAACTGGTTGAAGACAAATTTTTTTATCGTTATATCCCTTAACAGACAGATTCAATACCTATAATTTTGAAAGGTAAAATGCAGGCAGCAAAATTAAACAGAATACAAAGCGAAAAATCATTGTTCTGGGATTTTCCTTCCTTTGTTTATCAGCTTGTTCAGCTTTAATAGATTTCTCTGTCTATTTGCACAGGGTAAGAATCTCTATGATCATTGTGATTTTTCCCATTATCATACAGAATCACCAACTTACATTCTTTTTCAAATTGTTTTGTTACATCACACAGTAATTAAAAATTGCTTGTCTGTCTTGCACCAAGTAACCTTATGAAAACAGCCTGACCAGGGCTGTGTTTCATATTAAGCTGTGTGTAGATCTACGCCCAACTTTATAAAGCGCAGTATCTCACCAAAGAGTGGGTGACCAGTCTTTCATAGAAATGTGCGTAATTCTATGAAAAGCTTTATGAAACACAACCCTAATGTCTTTATTTTCTTCTTTTTAAACATTAAATTTTGAATAAAAAATGGAAAAGAATTACAATTTCCTTGGTCTTTTCTTCCCAACTTAGCTAATTTTGCCTCATGAAAAGTGAAAAGAATACAAAAACAATATCTCCAATAGACCAAACAAGTTTTTCCCAATAGTGGCACTCTTGGACAACAACAAAAAATTCTATTTTTGGCCCAAGGCAAGCCAAGGAAAAGGACTAACCTGATGCAGCTGGTTTTTGATCCCCTGAGAGTGAGGTTGTGGAAGACTGGCGTTGAAGAGGAGCAGGAGATGATTTGGCAGTTTCAACCTAGAGTGAGGAAATATTCATATAAATAATATTCTACCACAATGTAGATAATATTTATCGTCTTAATCATTAATCATCATCCTCCTCATCATCACCATCATCATCATTATCCATCATCATCTTCATCCTCATCATCATTATCACCATCACCGTCATCACCATCATCATCATCATCATCATCATCATCCTCATAATCATCCTCATCCTCATCATCACCATCATCATCATTATCATCATCATCATCATCATCACAATCACAATCATCATCCTCATCCTCTTCTTCATCATCACCACCACCATCATCATCCTCATAATCATCCTCATCCTCATCATCACCATCATCATCATTATCATCATCATCATCATCATCACAATCACAATCACAATCATCAGCATCATCATCACCATCATAATCAACCCAATCATCACCATCATCATTACGTCTTCACCTGATTTGCTTGTTGAGTTGGAGTCTGTGAACTCGGGGCTTTAGAAGCGGCGCTCATGGCAGGAGGAGCCACCCTCTCTATAGCCTTTGGCATAGGCTCATCTTTCCCCAAAGAGGCAAGTTCTTTGAGCTGCTTGGCGATCAAGCTAGCTCGTAGAGGGTCGCTTTCACCAAGTGGATCATTATCATCATCATCATCACCTATAAATATACAAAATGAAAAGAAAATTGTGTTTGTTATTATTTGTATACTAGTGAAGAAATTTAGTAAAATAAATGAATGGATTCTTTTAGCATAATGTTATATATAACATTATACATACTATATAACATATACATATAAATTCCCGCATAAAAACAAGACATTACTGATCAAAATAAAACAAAACAAAAAAACAACATAATCTGAAGGCTTAATCTTTAAACATAATAATCATTACATGATAGAGGCGTGAACAAACATTTACGTACACAGAGCACCCATAGTAAATTTGAAACTGCAAATGAGCTGGGGTTCAGATGCAAGTCCAAATGATAATGACTTGATTTTAATTAATCTGAATAAACTAGAATTACTTTATTACATGTACATCATTTCCTTCCATTTTGAAGTGCTAACTTACTGTAGTTGAGAGAATCAAATGTGCTGCCCAGATCACCAGTTGAGCTCAGATCTGTGTTACTTCTCCGTGATCTTCTTGGACTATCACTCTCCCAAGGGAAAGGTGACCTGATCAATGAAAAAAGTAAATTGCAATCATTATGGGTGAATTCTATCAGGATGGTGCCGTGGTGTAGTGGTTCTGACTCTTGCCTTACAATCAGAGGGTCGTTGGTTCAAATCCCATCCATAGCATAAAATCCATCTTCAGTATACTATAGTTGAGGGAATCAAAGGTGCTGCCCAGATCACCCGTTGAGCTCAGATCTGTGTTTCTTCTCCGTGATCTTCTTGGACTATCACTCTCCCATGGGAAAGGTGATCTGATCAATGAAAAAAGTATATTGCAATCATTATGGGTGAATTTCATTAGGATAGCGCCGTGGAGGCGCAGCCGTGGTGTAATAATAGTAATATAATAGATCTATTTATATAGCGCAATCACATAAGGAAAAATTCTACTGCACTCGAAACTGGATACCATATAATTACCCTGGCTATACATTAACTGCTGAGCAAGCCATTCAGGCGCTCAAGTATTCCAATTAATAAATTCCTGCCAGGTACCCATTTTCACCTGGGTTGAGTGTAGCATAATGTGGTGAAATTACTTCCTGAAGGAAAGCAACACCATAGGTGTGATTGGAACCAGTCACCATCTAGTGGAAAGCGAGGGTCCAAACCACTACACCACAACGCTTCCACAAGTGTAGTGCTTCTGACTCTCGCCTTTGAACAAGAGGGTCGTAGGTTTGAATCCCACCCATGGCAAGAAATTCATCCACATTATGCTGCACTCAACCCAGGTGAGGGGAAAGGGTACTTGGCATGAATATTTCTTCCTCGAAATTCCCATTGCGCTGCAAAGAACCATGAGCACTTCGCAGAGTGGGTATGTGTGCTATATAAATTGCATCTGTTGCATTATTATTTGCAAAATTTATAAAGTTCTCAAATCGTGTCCAAAAATTCTGATGTGTGGCAGTTTCTGTGTCTAGGATCTGGCACCTTCCTCAGGGTTGTGTTTCATAAAGCTGTGTGTAGATCTACGCACGACTGAACAAAACGACTGGTGATCCTTTCTTGCACTCGATGATAACCCTTGGCGCCGAATCGCACAGAAAAAAGGATCACCAGTTGTTCATACAGTTGTGCATAGATCTACCGACAGCTTAATGAAACATAACCCTGACGACAGCCGGATATGACAGTGAATCAATGTTACTGGGCATAACAAGTTTAATGCAAATACAAACATGACTCACGTATCTCTTTTTGCTGATGTGTTGAACAGATCATCCCGAGAGCTGTGTCTGGAAAGGTTTTCTCCTCTTGGAGTGATCTGTTTTGGTCTAATCAAGGAAAAGGGAAGAAGAAGAAGAAGAAATAATTAGATTAGTGGTACGTGTATGCTGTACAAGACACCAGAAGGATTTGGCCTGAGGATTGCATAATCAGGAAAGAGTTCCATATATTGTTAAATATGAACTTGAATTGTGTTCAGTTTGAGTTGGAACAAACTTAACTAGATGAATCCTCGACCGCGCACGGTCGAAATTTATGCCTCCGCCATCACGCAATCAGAAAGATATTTACAGCTTTATTGTTCCATGCCATCAGAAATCAAAAACATTTTTCAAATTTTGGGCACTGCAACCTTTGACCCTTTGAACCCAAAATCTCATCAGTTCTTCCTCACATGCTTATACATAATTAAGCTATACACTAAGTTTGAAAGAAATTGGTTCAATTTTTCTGTTATAAGTTATAACAATAATGAGCTTTATCAGGTTTTTCTGCCTGGTGACATTTGACCTTTGACCCCTTGAACCCAAAATCTAATCAGTTCATCCTGACATGGTTATACCTACTTGAGCCAAGGTTGGTCAAAATCCGTCAAGCGGTTCTGAACTTATTGCGGTAACAAGGTCCGGACGGACGCACGGACGGACGGACGCACGAACGCACGGACGCACGCACGCAAGGACAACCCGAAAACATAATGCCTCCGGCACCACCTGACGGTGGCAGAGGCATAAAAAAAAAAACACAAATAGGTCCAAAATTTTCAAATTAGCAACACTTAGTTACTTATTCAAAGGATGTGAAAATAAGGTTGCACTGGATTTTGCCAATTGATGAAGAGTATCTGTATGATTGATGAAGAGTATCTGTATATCAAACTTAAGTTCATTTTGTATAATGTTGATGAATTCAACAGTCAATCCATAACTGATCACGTATTGTCTAATTACATAAATGGACACAAAAAGTTCAGCAGAAAGGCCAGAAAGGCCATTGACCAGCTAATATTTAGGACAACAAATCTTCAATGATGAATTAAATGATTTTGATTCAAACAATTTGTAGATGCAAAATCTACCATCATCACTTAGCAATAGAGTCTACATCCACTTCATCTCCTCCCAGGCCCAGATAATAAGAAGCGGATGCTGGTTTCTTGGTATCATTCTCAGGTGGTGTTGCTAGAAAGTTGCAATCAATTGCAAGTTGCAGTTGATCTGAACGTGCCAATCAAATTATTGTTTCATGTGAATCCTGTAAGATCCACAAACCGTGTACGAATGGAAATATGTGTTTCCTTTCGCAATGATTTGCAGCAAAATTGCATTCAATTGCAACTTTCTAGCAACACACCCCTTTGTAAGCCCTACTGCTCCTCCTCTTTAACTTACAGCATACATCTTGGGTCACATATTCAGAGGAAAGGAAGCATTAATTTTAAAAATCTGCAGTACTCACTGGGCAATAGAATCAACATCTACAGGACTTCATCTCCTCCTAGACCCAGATAATCTGCAGCAGATGCAGATTTCTTGGTATCACTCTTAGGTGGTGTTGCTAGAAAGTTAGGATCAATAGCAAGATGCATTTTACTAGTATGTGCCAATCAAAATCATTGTTTCATGTGCTTTTCAATTGGCAAGTGATTTGAAGTAGAATTGCAATCCAATGCAACTTTCTAGCAACACCCCCTCAGTAAGCCCTCCTGCTTTTCCTCTGTAATTTACAGCATCAAAAACTATACAATTAGGGGTCACAAATTCAGAGGAAAGGAAACAATAATTCTAGAAATCTACCGTACTCACTGGGCAATAGAGTCTACATCCACTTCATCTCCACCAAGACCTAAGTAATCCGAAGCGGATGCAGGTTTCTTGGTATCACTCTTAGCAACCCCTCCACTTCTGATTCCTCCTGTGGTGTCTTTCTTCTCACTCACTGGGGATGGTTTGGTGTCAGCTTGCACAGCTGGTCTTCCCATCTGAGGAGTCTTGAGAAGAGAGACAGACAAAAACAATTGTTAAGATCATGGTATCACTCTTAGCAACCCCTCCTCCTTCAATTCCCCCTATTGCATCTTTCTGAGGGGGTGTTGCAAGAAAGATGCCATCAATTCCACCTACAATAAAAGAAAAATGATAACCGCTGGTTCGCTGACCACGTGAATAAAGAGTTCCAGGCTTGAATTGTATTATTGTTGGGTTGGTACATATAATTCAATCTGCAATAAAGAAAGTAAACAGAGAAAATAGAAAAGATCATAAGTATAGCACAATACAGTTTCATTGTCTTAAGTATGCGTGCATAACTCAAAAGACTCTTACTACAATCACAGCTTAAATAAATCAATTACAGTCAAACCTCAGTATAAAGAAAGGCAGCTGACTCAACCGCCTAGTTTGCTATACAAAGAATATTGTTAAATCTAATCTACACATACTGAGCCTCTACTGCAATTGATGGACTTTGGTTAAGCAGTCATCTTCAAAATACAAAGAAGAATCATCGAAATAAACACGCAATCAATCTCTAAGCATCACTGAATTTCGTGATGTTAAATGCGATTACCAATATAACCTGTATACTCAAATATCACAGGAGTAGAAAACCGGTTTCAAGTTTCAACCTCTTGTATTAGTTTTCTATCTGATTAAACGCACCGAAACCTGTTCTCGACACCTACAATATCTAAGTTCACATGATGTAAATCAACACTAATTTGAATAAGTGCAATTTCAACCTATCTATCGATTTTCTCCCATTAAAATCAAAGTAACTATGAATGGCTCATAAACATCTCAAAAGAGCAACGGTAGGTTATTCCTTATTTGGAATAAAAGCAGCTCATTTCCGCACAGCCAAAGTGATACAATGTTTTCCACTTCGACAATGACACAAAATTCCATTCTATAACCAAACAATTAAATTAAACCTATTTAGGTTTCAAATATCACTTCAGGCCCAACTCCTTCAGCATTAATTGATACTTCCAGTTTTCATAGAAAACCGACCAAATTAGAAACCAACCAAATGTTTCATACTATTTGTTAACATGTTTGCTTACAACCAAGGCAATATGTCAATCAAATTTTGGAAATGTAAATCCTTTGACATTCTCCAAATCAACTATTAAATTCCTCAGAAATTTCATGGAATTAATAAAACCTAAAATCATACTTTAAAGCTTTCTGACTTTACCTCTCTCTTGACAATTAATAGCTACAGTTTGTAAACAAATCATCAATATCAGATTTCAACTTTGAACAATACCATCATGAATGTCATGCTACACATTATGCCATGCCCAAAATTGACCTCCTAACTTCAACGAAAGCCTTAACCTTTGACCTAGAAAAACACCCTTGTTTTGACCAACTATCTGTATATTGGGACACTATTACATTCGTCATTTTAACAAGAAAGTAATCTCTAACACTTGTAAACACAAATCCGGTCTTTAAATCCTTTCGTGATTTTTATAACTTAATCTCATCACTCAACACCGAATACCAGCAATTAGAACCTTTCCAACATGACCACAACTCGATTCAAACGTTCATTTAAACCTGTAATATTTGGCCCTTATAATTCAGAAATGACATTTACAACATCGTACATTATTTGCTTATTCATTTAACTTACTTCTTTGGCCGGAACCATTTCACTTCTTTAGCATATTTCTGACTTTGAAGAATGTTTCCCAAACTGAACATTCATCCGCTGACCTGC
>BQKZ01004028.1:44055-54108 GCA_036244855.1 Temnopleurus reevesii
ATTTCTGATGGCATGGAACAAGCCGTACATATCTTTCTGATTGCGTGATGGCGGAGGCATAAATTTTGACCGTGCGCGGTCGAGGATCCATCTAGTTTTTTAATCCGATAGGGCATTTATTTTTCATTCTTTTCATACTCTTACAGTAATAAGCTATTTTACAAGCAATATCTGAATAAATAATATGAAAACGCAAAATACGAGATTACAAAAAAAAAACAACAGCTATAGTTTACAATATTAGATGTTTAGAGGTCTGGGATTAAAAGATAGTTGAGGCTGTAATACTTACTTTGCTTTTCTTCTAGCTGCCATAACATTAGGTCCATAAAAACCAGCAAAGAATGTACCTAAAAGAAGAATAAAAGGATATTTTAAGAACTCAAACATAACAGAGGCACTGATAGGGTAAAGACTACATAATTGCCAACTCTAACAATTTAAGAGGTAGACTGCTACTTCCTTGCCAATGCTTACTACAATCAACGAAAAATGGTAATGTACAGTGTATTGCTTTGTTATTTTCTAATTTTGGAAAGTATGTGACTAACTTTACTAAACATTTGGCTAGGACAGGAATTTTTGCATTCATACCAAAAACCCTTTAGTGTCTCGACTTGATTTTCAATAATTTTTTTGTCAATTTGCAATATGTTCGAGGGTTATAAAATATAGATGTCTTTGGCTATTCGTCCTTTGACATACACACTAAACTATAATTGATAATAACAAAAGCACTGGGCTTGTCTGCATGAGCGGTACAATTTTGTGTACAAACCCATGGAACAAGCCAAGGAAACTACAACAACCCTAAACCGACATGACGCACACTCTACCAGTGGCCCTGGGATTGAATTCGGTTTCAATAACACTTTTAAGAAATGCTACTTTCATGATCTCTGCTCACTGAGAGTAAACACACACCTTTACACATAAATTCCATGCAATTGGGCTAAACTCCCAATTCTCATGATTCTGTATAATTGTGAATACAGTAACCAACAATTTATGATTTCTCATTCAATAACTTTGTCAACATACTTTAGCTATTTAAAATCATGAAAATGAACAGAAATTGTTTAGATCCCGTCATCATTCAAAACAATTCATATTTGTTGTATTTGCTGCGCTTCAAGATATGTGCACTTTTCTGTAGGTGCAAGATTTCAACATGCATCCAGTATTACCATGCTGTCCAGTAATTGGATTTTGCAAACATTTAGCGATACACCAGCAGTGTGCAAATTGAATAAGGGGACCTTAACTACAAGATCACCAAAGAAACTCCTTAAACATTGAATGGGCAAATCGGAACCAACGTCAGGACCATCTGCGAGTGCCATACTCAGTTGTGTACAAACCATTGGAACTGTGCGCTAGTGCGAAAGTGATGATTTTTTAGAACAGAATCGACCAAGAAACCTTTGTATTAAAAGAGACATAAGTATTATTTAAGTTTACATATTTTAGGCATGACCATGATGACAGTAATGCAATAACAATAGTAATTTTCAATTGATTTAAAAACAGGTATCCAAAATGAGAATTCAAAATCATTTTTTTTTTTTTGCTTAATGCAAGTAGACTTATTTTTAGTTTGGATTTAAAGGGGACCGGGGGATGGTAACATACANTCGTACATTATTTGCTTATTCATTTAACTTACTTCTTTGGCCGGAACCATTTCACTTCTTTAGCATATTTCTGACTTTGAAGAATGTTTCCCAAACTGAACATTCATCCGCTGACCTGCTGCCACGACTTTCAACAAACAAGTGGCTACGTGGCGGCTGAAATTAGCACACCGCTAATTGCAACACCTACAAAAAGTGAAGGTGTCTTTAAGACAACAATTAAGAAAATGCATTATAATAATAAAATGTTCTTCCAACAGAACAACCGCAGATGATGCAATGTAGTTTTTACTGTAAACAATTTACTTGAGTCGGGATACCCACTTCTGGTTATGTGTGTTCCAATTTGCCAGGTTTTAGAGAGAAAAATCATGTTTGCTTTACTATTTCTTTCAAATATTTCCTGATATGAACTATTATATCCTTTTCACTAAGATTGTTACATTGAGAGTGTACAGGCGAAAAAAAAAGTATATTTGCTAAGAAAGCCGTTTCTCATTGAATAGTACGAATAGTAAATTTTTCCCTAGGGAAAAAAGTTACTGTTTTCGCGCATGCACACTCGGCTTAAAGCTACCCGCCCGTGTGCTAGACAGCTACACGGCTCGCAAAACTTCTGGTGGGCTTCGTTCGCATGATGTGCTCAACGAGCAGACGAGCCAGAGACTGGAAAAACAAATTATCAATCATTTTTTATCGCATATGGTGGTGATGCAGAAGATCAAGTTAAACAGTGGAAGACAAGAAAAGAACATTTAATCTGCTACTCAATACTACTTTATTGTTGTTGTTGTGAGAAGGGATATAAAAGTCCCCTTTCCAACGTTAACAGATCGATATCAATGCTATCATGAGATTTTGTTTGATACTGCCTATTGTCAGTGGCAAGAATTTAGTGAATTCGCCAATTTAGTTTATATACGCAAAATATTGGCGTTTACAATACCTGTTTCTTTTCTTCAGTCTTCTGCTTGGGTTTGGGGTATGTAGCACTCAATCCAGCAGCTTCATTCAGCCAATCATCGCTGTTATCCTGCTGTGTTTGTTGCTTAGTTGGGCTTGAAGTGAGAGAAGATTGGCGAGATAGACCGCCTGTTCTTCGGGGTCGGTCCATCGTTGAGTTACCAAAGATATCATCGTCTCCTTCAGCTTCATCTGCAAATCTTTGATGGAAATATTAATAACAGAATAATTAAACAATTCTAGATGTGACTATAATTGAATTATAGTGGCTTTAACTAGGTTTTTTTTCATAACATGCAAATATAGATATTGAAATGAATATTAAAAAAACCATTTGATTTATTAACAGTTTCATAATTGCAAATACATGTATTCCTCATTATTGTGTTTTTTATTTAAGTGGACCAAAGCCATTGGATGGTAGAAAACAAATACACATATAAATGACGTAACATGTAATTTCCATATATTGCACACATCAGTTGCGAACTCATTTTCTCCCCTCCACAGACCTCCGTCCATTAAATTCAACCGACGAATGAAACAGTATGAATAACTTTAAATCTCATTTCATTTAATCAACAGTTGAGCATTCTGCAGGATGAAATATGTCATATGATCATTTCAAGACCACATCCCAATTACTCTTAAATTTGATCCCAACATTGGCATACAATCAGAAGGACAAAAGTTACAATCGGGCAGAGCGGGAAGCGTCAAGGAGGGGGAGGGCATGTTACGTCCCCGGTAGAGATAGGATCAATCTGGACCTAAAAGAGTCAAGAAAAATATCCAGCTTCCCCCTAATACAGACTATACACTTATGCACACAAAACAATATTTTTTTTTTATCATGAACTTGTAATTACCTCACACCTCTCCTTCCAGGAGGGGCGGAGTCTGGTCGCTTGGATACCACGGAGGATGGGGTGTAGCCACCAAATGTGAAGTCCTCTTCCTTGGGAGCAGAGGGAGCTGTACAGAGGTCAAAGGTCAAATGAGAAATCAAAACTACAGATAACTTAAAAATGTGGGAAATCTGTCTCATAAACATCTGAAGAACAACTCTCAAGCAGAGTTATAAATATTTCAAGGTACCAGTGCCGTGGTCCAGGCCTAGCCTAAAGCTCAAGACTGTATCATCATTGGAAAATTGATTAGATAAAAAAGAAGCATACAAAACCAAGGTCTAAAGCGTGGATTATTACAGTGGACTTTCTCCTTTATTTTTTTTTTCCATTTTCCTACCCTTTTCATCCATGCCTCCGACTATTCCCTGAGTTTTAACATAAGCATTATCCTCTAGCCAAGAAAATAGCTTTTTTAAGGAATTTGGCCATTACTGCATTAATGTAAAGTACATGCATGAATAGCTCATTGGCTGTCTAACTAATACAAAGCTGTCTGTGGTTTATTGTACTTGCTACCCATCTGGAAATCCTGGGTGCAGCCTTTACTAACAGGATTTTTTCCTAGATAGCAGGGTACCAACAAATCTTGTTCATAACCAGGGATGACAAAATCTCTGAACCCCCTAGCTATGAGCCTGAGAGAGAACGCATTGATAAATTCATAAATCCCTACCTGTCTCTGGTTTCTTGTATTTGTTATCTAGCTGGAAATCCTTGGTGCGACCTTTACTTGCAGGTGGTTTGTCTAAGATGCTGGTCTTTCCAAACAGGTCATTCACCTTGGCTTTGGCGGCCTCTTGTTCCTTATCTTCTGTGGTACGCTTCTTTGGCTTATCTGGAGGAATGATAATTTGAGACAAAATTGGTAAGAATTGGAAAATCATGGTAATGTATTTGACCATATGATTCAATCAACATCCATGAGGCTTTATTACATTTGATAAATTCCAAATTACAGTGAAGCTTCCCTCAGTAAAACTTGTTAAAACTTGATGCGGCCTTTACTTGCAGGTGGTTTGTCTAGGATGGTGGTCTTTCCAAACAGGTCGTTCACCTTCGCTTTGGCGGCCTCTTGTTCTTTATCTTCTGTGGTACACTTCTTTGGATTGTCTTGGGAAACAGATTTTGAAAGAGGAGTGAAAAGTTTTGACAAAAACAAATTTTGTAGCTGAATTGATGATGTACATGTATCATTACATCAGTATCGCATGGTTTTATAGATGGGATTAAGCTTGTGATAAAGGAGCAGAATTTTAGTTCAACTGTAATACTGTATTAAGTAATTGTTAGCATTACATACGAGAGATCCAAAGTTTTCTGTTGACCGTCAATAAATTTCTCAATATGGCAAAGATTTTCAAAGGCTGCAATATGATACTTCTGAGACAAATTCAAGAAACTTTTATGAAAATATCAAAGTTTTCTCATGTGCAAATGACCTAAATTTTCCTCTAATAGTTTTGGGACCAGTTGTCAGTTGTTAGTTGAAAATATCCAAACATTTTAACCTGCCAATATTTGCTACCTAAGTCTTGTTAAACTAAATGCTGAATCAACCAGACAAGTGCTCCCAACTTACCTCTTGGTGTCTCATCAAAACCAAGACCATCCAAGATTCCATCGTCATCTCCAAAGTCAATGTCATCAGATTTCTTAGCGGTCGGCTTTGGTTGAGGTTTGCTTGCTGATGGGCCTTTACCTTTGTCCCTCTCTGTGAATAAAAAAACAAGTGACTTTCGGCGTAAATATTCAGAACTGGGTGACAAATGCCACAAGTTAAGTTCTCTCTCTCTCAATTCTAATTTTCTGCAGGAGTGAGAATTGACAACCCTCATACAAATGATTTTAAGTATCTCACAATAACTATCGATGCTAAGTGATGTCTAATTCTGTACACATAGCCGGCACAAATTTGAATCACATCTACTCCTTCGTCACTCTCCAGAATGCCAATGGCAGCAAGCATGTATTCATGCATTCCCCAGTACCCTCTTGTGGCTAACGTGATGCTAATTTAAATACAAACCAACCTCTTGGAGCTGTATCCAGAAAACTGTCTTCACTCTGGCTAGTACCAAGAGAATCTTTGTTGGAGACAGGCGATGGATCTGCAGAAAATTGATTTAAAAAATACAGAAACAGGTGAATGGTTCATTAAAATCCGATTTAGGACCAGGAATAAGCGGTTACTGAGGATTCTACAAAAATGAAAAATACAGTGTATGTAGAATTGAGCTTTGTGTAGATAGGGGGCTCTCGGTGGTCTAGTGGTAAGACACTATCTAGGCATGAGGAGATCATGTGTTTGATTTCTACCCGAGTATGGCTGTGAATTTTTTTCATCTTACCTATTACAGGGTCGGCTTTAACAGTTGGCTTGGAAGCTACTGCTCTTGTTGCCTTGGCAACAGGCTTCTTCTTTGGTTTGAAATCATCATCATCATCAGAGAGAAGACCAGCTAGAGGATCATCCTCATCAAACTCTGATTGGAAGAGAGAAAGGAAAACATTTTGTTGATCTAAAAACTACAGATAGAGATAGATGGAGGGACAGAGTAACGGGTGTTGCTCAAAAGTTGCAATTGATTGCAAGTTGCATTTGATCGGAACGCGCCAATCAAAATCATTGCTTCATGCGCGTCTTGTTCAATGCACACACGACGAGCGAATAAAAATGCGCGTTACAATTTCCAAAGTTGCAGTTGGTTTGCAGTTGATTCTAAGCAACATCCCCGAAGAGTGAGAGAGACCAGCTAGAGGATCATCTCCATCAAACTCTGATTGGAAGAAAGAAAGGAAAACACAATTATATTGTTGGTTTCAAAACTTCATGAAGAGAAAGACGGAGCGACAGAGTAAGAGAGAGAGAGAGAGATAGGGGAAGGCAACTGTGAGAAACTTAAATGATAAATCCACATCACAAATAACTTTCTGTGATGAACAGCAAAAAAATTAGAAGAATGTATCAAAAAAAGATGAAATCATTTAAAAACAAATCAAACATTCTTATTCTTTAGAAAATTGGCAACCCTAGAACATGTGACATGACGTGGCGATGATGTATGTTTGTCACTTCTCTACAATAGGCGTTCTCTTTTCATATCCGACTTCCTTCAAACCTTTTTTCATTTGTTTGCATAATTTTCCACTTTCAATAAAAACAATATCTTTTGGCCTGGAGTCCTCCTCTAAGGTCTACACAGTGCTAGAAAATCATCTTCATCAAAGTCTGATTAAAAAAGGGAAAGATACGCGTAAATTTGCCATGCACCAATACAAAAGATTACAGATTGAATATCACAAGTGACAGATTTGGGGGAGAGAGGTTAGAAAGTGAAAGAGACAAAGAGGTGGAGGAACAGAGAGAGAAAGAGTGCAAGAAGAGATAGAAGAATGAGAAGACATGCCTAATCTTTGAAAAAAAGAATAGATATTGACTGATTTCTATGGAGTACCTTCTATATAAATCATATGTATTAAATAAATTCCAACATGATATCATTTTTTATTCTGAAGGTCTATATTTTAGGAGAAAATGTGATTAAATTAATGTATACACATACAAGTACTGGTATACCAGATTAGGAATGCTTGCCACAATTTACTCACCTCCAAAATCAAACGAAGCTGTTTTAGGCTTAGATCTTCCAGGGAATGTCTTTGAAAGACTTGATGACTTTTTCTCCTCTGAGGCTTCTGGCAACGAACCTGGGAATAAAAGTTCCGTAATATTACATTTTCTTCCTTTTTTTTTTAATGTTGCACAGTTCATTATTCTTTTTTATGTTTGATGTTCATACTGATAGTCAATTTCAATGTAAAACCAGGAAGAATTCAGATAAAATTTACTTTTAATATCATTTTTTATCTCGCAGACTCTAATTAGGCAAGGAGAAAATAAATTAAAAATGGCTTGACTTCTTTAACTTTACTCTTAATTAGAAATAAAGAGATCCACAATTCCAGACAAGGATGCTTAATTGTAAGGTAACAATACAGTGAATCATAGAGTCTCAGCATAAAAGGAACAAGAAAATATACTGAATGACTGAGTAAGAAAATTACAGAGACAATCAAGATTTTACCCATTTCAGATTTTCTCTGTATATTGTGTCAATTGTTCTTCTTCATAGGGGCTACAATTGACAAGAAAAAGAAGTTTTTGGCGGAATAAATATAAACACTGTCGTTCTTACCTTTATCAGATTTCTTCTCTATATCATGAGTCTTGAATAGATCATCATCCAAATCATCACTGATGTTATAAGTTCCTTTACGACTCAGCCCTGGACTGGGTGTGGCAGCAGCCCTTTGGGATACACCCTTCCCAGAATCCTTCTTCTTTACAGCGGCTACGCTCTCTGCTCTCGGACTCTTCTTTGGTTTTAAAGACGAACTGAAGAGAGCATCGTCCATGTCATCCATATCCTGAGAAATTATTTGTATTCATTAGTTGCGTGAAAATATACAAATTATAACCAAAACACTGTACAACATAATCTTGTGATGGATAAAATTTCGTGTAATTCGAATTGAAAGAAAACAAATGAACGCTTAAAAATACACAAACAATCTTTGCAAAAATAACAGAATTTTTTTTTTAAAGCAATAGACTTTTAAAAGGTAAATGAGAATAAGAAGCAGCTTTCATTCAATATCCAATTATAATGATGTTAAAAAAACAATACATGTACAAGTGCATTTAAAAACTTCAATGAATATTAATATTTTTTTTAATGAGTACACATTGCTATTTATGTACCTGTCAAATTTTGGATTTTTTTCAATGACGGCTTACACAGCGTTGTGTAAGTAATTTTACTAGACTGTTTGTTTTCTTCTTTTTTTATCATTATCAATGATCTGTACATATTTTTATAAAGTGAATCATTCAAATTCAACTAATATTCTATTTCAATCAAATCAAAATGGAAAAATACAGCAAATTTCTAAACAGGTGATTTATGTGCTAATCTGGGAGAGAATGAAGAGTTACACTGTAGTAATACTTACTGCCAATGCCTTAGTGAGCGCATTTACATCCGCATCGGATACACTTGAATTCTGAAGAAAAAAATATGAATAGGTATATACAGTCAAACCTGCTCTAGCGACCACCTGTATATAAAGACCACCTGTCCATAAAGACCATCTTTCTAGTCTCCCTTGGAAGCAATTTATGTGTTAATGAACCTGTCTATAGAGACCACCTGCTCTCAAAGACCGTGTTTTCTGTCTCCCTTGGGTGGTCTTTATAGACAGGTTTGACTGTACATAAGCTCTCCAATTAAATGCATAATCAATAGAGAAGATTAAAGTCTTTTCATCTTTATTTTGCATTTTAATGGATTTAAACTTCTATTTAGTAACAAAATAAAAGCTAGTCTGTTTTTCTTTTAGAACTGACACCATATTACAGACATTATGTGTATTGAATGCCTGATAGAAAAAATAAGGGTGTAGTCAATAATAATAATAATAATAATAATAATAATAACTCACATTAAATCATTTGAGTAAAATGAGCAAAATCTTGACAAGTGTAAGTCAGAATAAGGGAGATACAATGTATCTAGATGAGTGGATGAGGGGGGCTAGAAGGGAAAGGTCCAACTGTGCTAAAAGCTTTCATCCTACAATGTACATACCTCTTCACTCTCATCAAAGTCTGCAGCAAGCGAGCTGTAGAAGTCCTCATCTTGAGAAGGCCTACAAATTTAAGAGAGAAAAAAATTAAAGAAACATACATACATTATAACTACTTTTTTTTAAGTTTGCATCGAAATGTAATTAATAGACAATAATTTTGCAGAAATATAAGGAATTCCATATAATAATTATATTCAAATTAAGACTTTAAAGTGTATCATGAATATAAATAGAAACCATGCCTACTACAATCAAATTTGACAAAAATATGTGGAATTTGTCCCCTGTCACCAGATGTACACTTAGGACTACAGGTTACAAGATAACAATATTTCTATTGACTATTGAGTATCTCTTATCTTACATATAAAAATGTAAAAAAAAACTACATGGGATTGATGAAATTTCATGGACCTTTAATTGGGAATTCATTGAAAAGCAGAAAACAATTCAGTCATTTCCACTTCTAACTATTAATCAAATTTTAGATGATCTAACATTTTTAGCATGGGGGCCTTTTTTTCACTATTCTTGCAACCATGAATTTGCTGAAAAATTATGTATGCTAGAACTTTTGCTTCTACAGTATTAATGACATAATTATCCTTGTGGGAGAAAAGATTTCAATGTACAAATGCGTACAGTCTGTATTTCTATAAATGAGGGGCCAGTTTGTGACATTTTGGTGTCCCTGTTACATTGTTAAAATACACATTTTTCATTGTCCTGTGGGCTTGGCAAAGATATGAATAATTAGACCATTTACCAGGGAATAATTTTACTTTTCACATTTGATTATAGCAGTTTTGCACATTGAGGAAATATTTTGAATATCTTCCAGTACAGTCCCAAGTGAAAAAGTTGCAAAACAAAATATTTAGTATGCAGCAATCATG
>BQKZ01004029.1:15352-35809 GCA_036244855.1 Temnopleurus reevesii
TTTTCACATTTGATTATCAGTTTTAGACATTGAGGAAACTTTTCCAATTGTTTACTACACAGGTCTGTGTGAAAAAAGTGGTCCACAAAATAAATTTTGTATAGCAATCTTCCTAGAATGCATAGCAAATTGCAATGCAATACAGTCCCAACTCGTTTTAAAGAGCACTGATATAACCAGATCTCGTTATAACAAGGTACTTTTTCTGGTCCCATCTCTTTGTATTTTATTGTATTTTTGCCCTGATGTATTAAACAATGTTTCGATATAAAGAGATACATGTAGGCTACATATAATTTCTCTGATCTCAAGATCCCAAGAACCTACGGAGGCTCCGTGGTGTAGTGGTCATGACTCTCACCTTTCAACTAGAGGGTCGTAGGTTCGAATCCTACCCATGGCGTCAATTTCCTTCAGCAAGAAATTCATCCACATTGTGCTGCACTCAACCCCAGGTGAGGTGAATGGGTACCTGGTAGGAATATTTATTCCTTGAAACGCCAAATGTGCTGCCTGGTGGCTGCCAGGCTAAAGCCAGGGTAATAATGCTGCAATTGTAGAGCGCTTAGAGAATTCTCATGAAGAGTTGATAAGCGCTATATAAAACTAAAAGCCGTTCATTTAGACTGTCCCAGGAAAATCATTCCCTGCCATCCTTATTTCTCCTTATGTTTGATTTTTTATCATCAGGGTTTCCACAGCCATTCAGATGAGACTGACCCTGCAAGACTGCAGCAGATAATAGAGAAGGCTTTGGAGGATTCAAAATGGATTCTAGAAAAGGTATGCATACACTGTATTGTGTCGATCGATGTACAATTTGCAAACTCACAACAGTGCAAATCAAAATCATGTAAATAGGTAGAGTCACTATGGTGCAAGTCAGAATTTTTCTGCCTACCTGTTATCACTATAAATATCAGCATAATGGGATCACAGTCTTAGGGGTGTTGTTCAAAAGTTGCAATTGATCACAAATTACAGTTGCTCGGTAAGCGCAAATCAAAATCATTGTTTCATGCGCATTCTGTTAAATGCGCATACTGTGCGTGAATGAAAATTCGCGTTAAGTTGCAATTGATTTTGAGCAACACCCCCTTAAAGAGGCTCATCTAGTCAAATGTGACTGAAGTGCCTTTAAGCTTAACAATCATCGTCACAGGCCGACCATATCCATTGTTCTACTTTGTTATGATAGTATTGATAATAATGTGTGTCATTTACTTACCAATGGTCGCTACATCAGGGTTTACAATCTTTTCTTCTAGCAGGCCCTGCAATAGGTGGTTTATCGGTTTCAAGCATAGCTTTAAAGCATAGCTTTCCATTGTATGCGTGTATGCTTGAATCCAATAAACCAGGGTCATAATGTATTGTTAGATCACATGATTTCTCTTTTGTTGCACATTTTCCATGTACCTGGGAGTATTTCAGCAGGGTGATTAAAATAGATCAATGCTATTGCCACATTATGGTAACTTCCAACCCGCCCCCAATTATACCTGGGTAGAGTGCAACACAAATTCCTTGCTGAAGTATTAAATTAACACCATGAATGAATGGGATTCAAGCCTATAACACTCCTTTTCTGGCCTCGACCCAGCCTTGGTATTCTTTAGATTTAATAATTCTCAATTTGGAAATTTTACCAACAGCTCTATTGAACTTAATTTCATATCTTTTTTCTTTTATTGCAGTACAAGAAATGAGGGTTCCTAAGCTTATGATCATGGAAATGGTACCAGAAAGACAGACTCTGCATGTAACTTTGACTCAAGTGAAGCTCTATCCTGGATGGTAGCCTCTAATACAAACAACAACAAGTTCATCTGCTCAGAGACTGGAAAGTGGTGAGAATGGAATTTGGATTGTGTGGAGGATGCAGGATCGAGTACATCGTCGGAATCGCAGTATTTTGCTGTAATTATACTCTGCATACTGTCATTTAAGCGGGTTTTCTAATAGATGTTATGCATTTTCTGTATACAAATGTTGTTATTGACAACCCGAAAGCTTGCCTGAGGCTCACCTGACGTAGCAAGCATTTTATGCAAACTGGATTTCAAAACCTTGTAGACCCATTGTTACTAATCTGTTAAAGGAAATCCACTTAACTATGTGTTTTAGCAAGAAACCTGCCAAAATCTATTAGTAAACTTGCCTTTAGTTCACATTAGGCCCCGGTCACAAGAGGCCTGGAAGCAACATGATTCAACACGACTCTTTCTTAATTCACAGTAAACTGCCTCAGAACAAAGAGATGTGTTGAATCGTGTTGCTTCCGGGGGCCCATGTGACTGGTGCTTTAACACAGCATTAGATTGCTCTCCAGGGATGAGAATGCATTCATATTCATTGTTCTTTTTTTCCTTTGATGAGGGTTACCAAACCCAATAGAGGGCAGCAATTATTCAGAGTGTAAAAATCCACCTGCTGACTTGAAAAACTTCTATTAGTAAATTATTTTCAATTCACAATGAAGCAAATGTTTGCCATTCAAATCAAGGACTATCATCCCACCACCAAAAGTATTAGTTGTGGTAAATTAGGATCATGAATGACAATTTATTTGACATATTGGCATCACTTGTAATGCATACTTGGTATGATGATGCTGTGTATTCAGAGGCATATAGACCTTATCTAGTACCCCCCCCCCCCCTTCCTTGAGCAGGAAAATAGAATAGAAAAACAAGTATATGATTTTTGGTTCTCTCTGATCATGGGGAGGGTATGTTACCTCAGGATTATGCAAGGATTTATAAGCCTCCTTATATGGAGTGCTCCCCAAAAGATTTCCCTGGAAACTGCCCATATTCAGGATGGTTTTTACCCATTTTCTGAGACAGCATTCCTTTACAAAATTCATTTCATGAAAATCACCCCAGCCAGTGGGGAGCTATGACTTTACATATATAGAGCAATGTCGAATTAAAATTGTGGTATATGTTTTGTGTTGTGCGAACTGAATTCTGTATGGACAACTTACACAAAACATGCAATAAAGCTCCACAAAAATAGTCATAACTTTCGACTCTCTAGATTGATTTAGATGACGGCCTGAAATCTGTATCTGTAATGGTAGGATCATATACTGTGGGGAAAAGTTTTGCACGGCCCCATTGAAAAATAGCATGTGCTGAACTGGATTTTTAACAGTGTTTAAATAAATGTATCAAATCAAATCAAATCAAATCAAATAATGCTCATTCAAAGAGGAATCTTGGAACAAATCCTGAATACAATTACATGTATAGCCAAAATTCTAGGGACACTCTGTATAAATAATAGATGGGGGTTTCATCCTGAAATCTGTATCTGTAATGGTAGGATCATATACTGTGGGGATAAGTTTTGTGTTGTTATTGATTTTTAGGGGGGTACACTGTAGCCATGCCTAAAATATTCTTATCTGTAAGGCAAGGCTCCTCTTCTAAAGTTCTTATTTTTGTAATATATAGCAGGAATGGGAAACAACAGGGAAAACAATGATTTGAGCACTGAAGTCTGTTAAAGGGAAACCGACCCCTGGAATTATCGTGCTCTCATTGAATGAAGAAAAATCAGATGAACAAACTGTGAAAATTTGGGCAAATTCGGACAACCCGTTCAAAGGTCATGAATATTCAAAGTCACAGAGATTTTACGATCACTGCCGCTCATGGGGATCCGTGCGATCGGCAACACCGACGGAATCTGTGACGTCATGTCGGACAACTCCTCATTCACTTTGTACATAAGAATATTGAAAAATGGATTAATGTAAAATTTGGAGTAAGGTTGCAACATGAATCTTCTCAAAAAGCATGCAGAATCAGTAAAAAAATATTACACCCCAACAGAAAATTGGCATTTTGTTGAATTTTTCGAAAAAAGGGAGAAAATGTGAAGTTTTGTTTGCAGAGTGAATGAAGAGTTGTCAGGCATGACGTCACAGATTCCGTCGAATTTGCCGATCGCACGGATCCCCATCAGTGGTAAAGATCGTCATATCTCTGTGAATTTGAAAATTCATAACTTTTGAACGGGTTGTCCGAATTTGCTAAAATTTTCAGAGTTTGTTCATCTGATTTTTCTACATTCTATGAGAGCACGATAATTCCAAGGGTTGGTTACCCTTTAATGACCCCCTCTTTATCAAAACGGCCCCCTCTGCATCACCAATAGGCATGAAGGCCATGGCCCCCACAGCCTATACATATGTTTTATTTTATACTACTGTATTGATCGATCATTACAGAAACAAAATAATGACAAAATAAACTGATTTATGATTGCATTTGAATAAACTTTAATCACCATTGATTCTATGATCAGTTACTTGCATTTCATTCCAAATGACTGAAAATTTTTCCAACAAACATGTTAAAAGTATAATAGGGATGATAACACTTCTGTGGGTACTCTTTCTTTAATTTGTAATATACAACATTGCATAGGTATACCTTTTTCCATTTTGTTCTGTCTAGTATTTAATCAAGATGAATTCTCGCAACCGCCAATACTCTTTCTTTAAATACACTCAATACACTCAACTTAAGAATCGCAGATGGTGCTACTGCTATGCAGTTTTAACTAGAATGACGTCATATAAGTTGACTTTAATACCTTCTTCCGGTTACGTATTATTTGCATGTGTTTTCATTTTCACAACAGTTCTAGATCGAAAAATCTTGTTTGTTTTGCACTTTATTTTAAATATTTCCTGATATTAACTTTCATTACACCAAGGTTTGTTTCTTTTATACAGTACCAAGTACCTTTGATAGTGCTAAAAGAAGAAAAATGGGCAATTATCCAAAAGGATAGCCATGGCATGTGTATTAGCTTCCCAAACCGGAAGCCCCCTAGTCAACTGTAACGGATCAATATCGACGATATCGTGAGATATGATCGTTTAATATCGGGTATTGTCGGTTGCGAGAATTGAACACAGCAATCACCCTAGATCATTGCAAATATTTGATCAGGAGAAATATTCCTATTGAAAATATATACTTTTCATATTTCCATTTTCACTTCAGCACCAACAGTGAATCATCCCATATCACCCCCAAATTCTCTCACATCTACAAAATCATCACTGTACAAATTATCACTGTACAAGAAAATATATCTATTGTATATTTAAGAGACATTTTGGTGAATTATGATGTATGAAAAATCATAAATAATCAAATAGACTCTGTATCTTCAAAAATATACATTACGATCTGAGCATTTCAAAGGTATTTATGTTCTATTTCTACCATATTATTTATTCATAGTGCATAAAGATATGTACAAAAAGCAAACAAGGAGATGTCTTCAATAGGGGAGGGGAAAGAGAATGGTGAATACACTGAAATGTACTTTTGTCTGAAAGCATATTAACATTTATTATAATGGATAGAGCATCTAAGGTCTACAAACATAATTTGTATTTCAATATTACAGCTACTACGGTATAACAATCTTCAACTTACTTTATCTGGCATGATATGATTTACAAGTTAATAATATTAGAAGCAAATAAATGGTTCGTTCACGATCGACTTACGAAGCGTGAGTTCAATTTAAGGTGAAAAAGGTATGAATGGCATCAGTTGCACCCTTTGTCAAAAAAATAATAATTGAATCGCACCTCCTCTTCTGAAAAAAATGTATTGCTTTACTAGATAAAAGGAATAATTTTCATTCAATCAATCAATCGACTGGTTTGGGAATAACAGACTAACAAACTTGCATTGTTCAGGGCAAGGCATTTCTTACATTCACATTTCATTTACTTAAAACTTGAAGGCACTCTGGTTGATGATGTCACATAAATACTCCAAATTTAATTTCAGACAGGCGTTTGATTTTTTTTAACCTAATCACACTCAAATTATCTTGTTTTAAAATACCTTTCAGTTATTTGATTTATGAGATCAAAGAAGAAAAACCTGTACCACTTTGAACATTATTTATAAGTTATACTTGTTACATTTAAAGAGAACAAAACAATAATCTTTCAGCTTTCTACCCACATGGCTTCGCATCTGTGAACAAAAATATACTTGATTCAAAGAACACAACGATAGTCAATTTCGCTTACATCTATACGATCAATGAGTACTGCATGAACACTTTACATGTGTCCAAAAGGATAACACCTTTACAATATAACGTGAAAAACACAATTTATTCTTATTCATTTTTTATCATTTCTCTATGAGAAATATTAACCTTTCTGAAAGGTATAAACTTTCAGAAAGGAGATGTCAATGCAAACTTTTTTTCTTTTCACTATAATACATATTTCAATTTTAGAAATTTTATGGATTTGAATTAATTAACGGATGTACACAAATATATGTTTAATACATGGACATTGCATTGCGTGTTTTAGGGGGTGTTATTCAAAATCAACTGCAAATCAACAGCAACTTTGCAAATTGTAAAGAATATTGTAATATCCGATCCCGTTATACTGAGTTTCCTCTGTACTGTGTAAGCTGAAATGTTCGCGATGGTTTTATTCTTTTTTAATTTCGTGGTCTTATAGGGTGTTGTTAAAAAGCAGTTGCAAATCAACTGCAACTAAGCAAATTGTAACGCATATTTTCATTTGCGCATGGAATGCGCATTTAACAAGATGCACATGAAACAATTATTTGGAGTGGCTCGTTCCGATCTATTGCAACTTGCGATCAATTGCAACTTTTGAACAACGCCCCCTTAGATTGAGAAAGAAAGAGAAAGAGGAACGGGGCAGATGGGGGAGGTATACACTATATACAAGTACAGGACTTTCCAATACAAAGAAGACAGATCACTTCTTCGTTATCCGTAGTACGCCCAGAAGAAGATGCTGACACCCATTGCGAGGACGGCGGAGACGTTGAGGATGATCTTGTCTCGTTTAGTTTCTTTGATGTCTGTCATCCTGGCCATATGTTCTGCCTTCTGTTCTGGTGTCATCTCGGGCTGTTTGCCTGTACCGCACATCCAGTCGACTATCTTGCGGCTGAATTTCACCTCCTCTTCATCTGTAGAGTTTAAGGATGAATGAGAAGATGAAATAATTAATATACCAATCAAATTCATGTTCAAATGTACCTGCCAACCAGTCAAGATGAGATCTTCCTGGAAGTAAGGTGGTGTTACAGGAACTGACAGTAGAATGGACAAAGGAATAACTTTGCAATAACTTCATGATTTCAACAGAAAAACAATTTCCCTGTTTATTCACTGAACAGGTGCTACTCCTGTACATTTCTCTACAGAATAAGAGGGAAGGAAATTTATGTTGTGTGCATCTAGCAATCGTAAATGCCTTAATGGAAGTTGTTTACTCTGTCCAAATCCTGTGTTTTGGGGTTGCCAGAAAGAGCAGAAACTAAAAGCTATTGTGTGCACTTGAAAAAGTTAAATGAAGGCTTGAAAATTGAATACACTTTTATTATTATCCTTAATTGCTATTATCTGCTTGTGTGATGTATTTATATGTTGCTTTCAAAAATATCACAGTGTATCATAAAATAATAAAATGATAATTTGCATTTATAAAGCACCTTTTCATAAGCTTCAAAGCACATTTTAGGGAAGGTAGAATCGTGATTATTATTACATGGTCTATTCTCCCCAAGTTTCACAGATGAATCATAGTACCGTCGAACCTCATTATAAAGAACACTGATATAACAACCTGTTGTTATAACAAGGTAATGTTCCTAGTCCCATTTCTTTGTACAGTGAAACCTCTTTATAACGAGGTCCTTGGGACCATGAAAATGACCTTGTTATATCAGGTTCCTCACTATATCAGGGTAAAAAAAAAAGAACTATAAAGAGCTGGGAGGAATAAAATCACCTTGTTACAACAGGTATCTCGCTACATCCGACCTCTTTATAATGAGGATCCACTGTATTTTACTGTATTTGCCCTGATATAACAAGGTTTCAATATAAAGAGGTAATTTCTCTGGTCCCAAAAATCTCGTTAAAACCAGGTTTAACTGTACTAATGTCCACTGATTCATGTTGGCAAGCTATGGATATGGCACACAATTGGAAATTTCCAAAATTTTCATATGAATTTGTAAACAAGTTTCCAAATGTTTTCAGATTTCACGGGAATGATTTTACTTTTCAAATTTGTTTAGCCGTTTTAGATGTTGAGGAAACAGTTTCAACATATTTCTGTACAGTTCTATGTGAAAAAATTGCCAAGCAAAAAATGTATTGAGTAGCGTTCATGCTAAAATGCATAGCAAATTACGATGCAATACAGTGGAACCTCGTCATAAAGAGGTCGGATATAGCGAGATACCTGTTATAACAAGGTGATTTTATTGGTCCCAGCTCTTTATAGTTCTTTGTTTTTTACCCTGATATCGTGAGGGACCTGATATAACAAGGTAGTTTTCATGATCCCAAGGACCTTGTTATAAAGAGGTTTCACTGTACCAGGAAAATGATTCCCTGGATTTAGCTTGTACACACCTTGAGGTTCTTCAATGACCTTCTCCTTGAGTTCCTGGACCTCTGAAATGGACAGGTCCTGTCTCTCAAGAGAACTGTGGCGGGTACTCCATGTTAGATGGATCAGCTGAAAAAAGAGAAAAAATCAAATAAACGATAATATTTAATAATAATAATGATAAAAGCAATTTATGTACCGCACTAATGTCCACTCTGCAGACTGCCCAAGCCGCTGTGTATTATATTATCCTGGCGTTAGCCTGGCGTACACCAGCACACGTGGCACTTCAAGGAATAAATATTCCTACCAGGTACCCATTCACCTCACCTGGATTGAGTGCAGCACAAAGTGGATGAATTTCTTGCTGAAGGAAATTAACACCATGGGTGTTTTGTTATGATGTGAAATCCAAAATTTTATGAGATCATAGTTGACATTCTTTTCACCCATTTTGATCGAGGGCTTGGTAGCCACTGAGCGTTGCCACTTCAACAGTTTTTTTTTTCAGTTATTGTTGACCACAAAGAGGGTAGCAGCAAGGACTTCCATAGGATATGTTTGACTTTAAGTGTCAAATAAATGATGTACCATTTTTATTGTTAGATAATGATTTTCTTGATCCTGATTATTTTGTTCAAAAAATTATCAACCAATTTACATTAGAATATACATTCATATGTATGTGCATTGTCAACAAATGGTTGGCATTCCTTGAACTACCTGGAAATCTAGAATTCGGCGACCCCCCCCCCCCCCCCCCCACCCGATACTCCACTTTCACTTAGTACATTGGAACCTTATTATAAGCGCTGATATACCAAACTCTTGTTTTCTTGACCAATTATTATATTCTATTTATATTTTGACCGTCGTATAAGAAGCTTTGAATTAAAGCTAAAATTTCTCTGGGACCTGGGACCTCATTACAGCAAGGCTCCACTGTACTCACATATTTTGATGGGATGGGTGTGGTCAAAAGACTGACGGCAGCTGTGAAGAGGCAAACAAAGGCGAAAAGGAACATGCCGAAGTAGAGATAATGCATGTTGGCGATGACTGCTGGTCTGTCGTCCTCTGCGCCGCAGCTCGGGGCGGGGTAGGCAAAGTCGAGGATCATACGGACGAGACCAACCACCAAACCGGCCATCAGACCCCAGAAAGCACCCTGAAGTATTGAAAAAGGGAGATGGATATATTTAATATCAACAAATCAAAAGAGAATTTTAGTCAATACAGTAGCCAGATAACTAATACTGCTTTATATAGTTAGATTGATCCCCAATAGACATTATTAAAATAATAAGGATCAGCTCCCTTTCACCATTTGACAAAGTCATCACTCTTACAATTTCAATTTAAATTTCACTGTCTCCTTATTTGATTTAAAAAAAACATAGAAATTACAAAAATAGCATGTTTGAATATACAAAGATAAAATAAAATACAAAACAATCAATGAGAAGGGATTAACTTGTTCCAAGTGATACCCATAAAGGATATAGCTTGGTCACATTCGAAAAGATGCCCTCCTGAGAAGCTTGTATGGTGGGAATATACTACCCACCCCAGGCGCGCACCGTGAGGGGGGGGGGGCTATGGGGACGCTAGCCCCCCCGCCCAAAAAAAAGGAAAGGAGAAGAAAAAAAAGAGGAAAAAAGAAGGAACTAAAACAGGCACTAGCAAGATATCTATGAAAATTGAATAAAGAGTTCACGGGGCGCACCGTGAGGGGGGGGGGGCTATGGGGACGCTAGCCCCATTTCTGGACAAATCATTTGATTCTTATCAAATGGTTAATGAGGTCTTTGAGCAGGTCTGTCAGGCGTCCCCAATATTTGCCAAGGAAATCAATTGCCATGCAGATATTGGTGGATTATTATGGAAACGCATTTTAGTTACTAGTATCTATGAAAAAGCAGAGCTTTGACCGCGCTAATTTTGCAGGGTTCACATAGGGTTCACATACTTTTGCACAGGCTCTTTCGACAATTTTGTTGTTTTATTTTTAAACAGCTTTCATTTCACCATCCATTCAGTAGTAATAGGTAGTGCCATATGTAATGCAAAAGTCACATCATTTTGTTTCACTGTAAAAGCTTCTAGGACTTGAAAACAAATCACGTTTAAGTGCTTTTTAGTTAGGGGTTCACTTACTTTTAGGCACAACTGTATGTATAAATACTGACTGCGCTATATAAATGGACATACTATTATCATTATTACTATTATTATTATTATTCTCATACGATTATAGTAATAGTAATAGTGATAATAATAATAATAATATCCAGAATAATAATTAGGTACCTAGTATCAAGCGCAGTAGAATATATGCATAGATAGTGACTGCGCTATATAAATGGATTATTATTATAATTATAATGTTATTTGCTTTTTATATTTCTTTAATTTATCAGATTGTCNTTTCATTAACACGTTCCCACATGATAGCCATAAGGAATACAGCACAGATAGGGGGAGCTAGATAACTGGTGACGGCTTGGATGTAGTCGAAAAGACGCCCTCCCTGAGAAGCTTGGATGATGGGGATCCAGAGAATACTGATGCCAACCATGATCAGGATGAAAATACTGAAGGAGGAAAGATTGAAATTAAGTATATTTATTCATAGGTCCATTCACTGATATATACCTGCACTATACTTTCGCTACATATACCAATCAGTGTTATTGCATTGAAACAGATACAATTACTATGGACAGTTTAAAGGGAAGGAGAAAAGCAAGAGAAAAAGAGACAGGGAAAGGAGGTAGGCCTATATAAATCGAGCAAAGGAGAGAAATGGGGAAGGAGTATAGAGATATGTAACTTCCATAGTGTATTCTTAATAAGACAGCAGTAATTACTGTAAATGTACCTGAACTATTTGCTGTTTGTACTTTGCCTGATATAAAATATCAACCTTTGTAACAATAATATGTTAAGAAAATGATAATAATAACATTATACTTCATTTAAAAATCGCTTATATCAAATGTGTTTTATGCAGTAGCGATGAAGATTTTAATAGCTCTGAGAGTAAAATGTGTCCATTGGAAAAAAAAAAGATATCTGTATTGAATCATATGTTTGCATTGTGAGAGAAGGGCTACTCCTTTTACGTTCTTATTTCATAGAATAAGTTCAACATTGATGGTCACGTTTCAAATGCCTCCAGGCCAATTTCATGAAATGGTCTTAGATATCCTTTTCTTGCTAAAAAGTCTTAACTTTTTGTGTCACCCTCTTAACATAGACACAAACGTTGACACGTCAAAGTCAAAATAGGTTAGCCTTTTGATACAGGCTGATACATAAGTACATAAGTATGTGATACTGGTTTATTGCTTACCGTCCAACAATCATAAGCTCGGTCTCGCTAGAGTTGGGTCTGATTCGCCTCCACACGTCAATGGTGAAGATGGTGGAGCTACTGTTGAAGATGGATGTGAGTGAACTCATCAAGGCACTCATGATCACAGCCAACATCAGACCACGAGCACCTAAAGAAGAACGGTGGGGGGATTTTCAAAATTTAGATGCTAGAAATGTCGATCATGGAGAAGCTAGGAAAAGCTTAAACAGACTAGAGTGGGGTGGAGATGTATTTAACAATTTTGAAGTTGCTTGGTGAAATGTGTTAGATAAAAAGCAGCCTAACATGTGGCTTTAGGATTTGTTTGGGACAACCATTAAAGATATCCCGACTTTTCTCTTACCCCGTGACAAGTAAAAAAAAAAAAACAGAAAACAAAAAACAAAAATTCCGTTGTATCCCCCCCCCCCCCCCCCGTCAAAAAATGGGTTACAATCATTAGTTTCTTACCTCTGGATCCGCTACAGCCAAGAATTGTTGCTTGTTAAGTTACAGAAATGACAAATGTACGTTTCTTTTCTAGTTAAGTCATCTTTGGTCCTCCTGCTTGTTTATTTTGAGGGGGCAGCAAAAGCTTCTTCCGCATGTTAACCCAGAACTTTAAATCTTTATCAGGTAATTTTACAAATACAAATATCGAATTGATTTTATTTTCTTGTCACCTTCTGGCATGAACGGCAAATTATTATATGAACAGAATGATCGAACTTCAAGACCGTTGTTAGTTTAGATGGACAGCCTTTATGAGTTGTTGAGTATATCATTATTTAAGCCATTTCATCTATTTGATTATCAGTCATTATTAAATGAATAATTGAATAAAAAGTAAAGAGACTGAACCTACCAGTAGGCATAATATTAACCACAAGTTTGGGGTAGGCGACGTTGCTGCAGGCAGTTTCACTCTGGCAGATCCTGAGGCATTCGGTTGGGTCAGCACAGGCGACCTCATCAGGGTAGAGAGTTCTGGAAACCATGCCGGGGAACACGATGATGAACATGGGTAAGATCTTCAGGAAAGCAGCCATGACACAACCTCCTTTGGCGTGGGAGAGAGACTTGGCGGCCAGAGCACGCTGGACGATCACCTAGGATTAGAAGCAAGGAAAGGAAATTGTTATTTAGCAAACACATCTAGAGCTGTTTCTATGTCAGTTTCCGGAACAAGAGTCGCCTTCTAGATCAGTTTCCAGAACAACTAGTTGACCACCTAGAGGAGGAGCAGGAAAAGAAAGTTACCATCTCATTAGAAATCAATCCAGAGCTTCACTGGCAGATCTGTAGGCATTCGAAGAGTTCGGCAGAGGCAACTTCATCAAGTTAGAGAGTTCTGGAGACCATGCCAGGGAACACGATGATGAACATGGGTAAGATCTTGAGGAAAGCAGCCATGACGCATCCACCCTTAGCGTGGGAGAGAGACTTGGCGGCAAGAGCTCGCTGGACAATCACCTGGGATTAGAAGCAGAAAAGGAAATGTTGATTTAACAAATGCATCTATAGCAGTTGTCAGTTTCTCGAACAAGAGTCACCTCCTAGACCAGATTCCAGAACAACTGGATGATCACCTAAAGAAGCAGGAAAAAAAAAACGTTATGATCTCCTAACAAATAAATTCAGAGCTCCACTCGTAGATCTTTAGTCATTCGGAGAGTAGTTTTGGCACATGCGACTTCATCAGAACATAAAGTCCTGGAGACCATGCCAGGGAACACGATGATGAACATGGGTAAGCTCTTGAGGAAAGCAGCCATGACACATCCAACCTTAGCGTGGGAGAGAGACTTGGCGGCCAGAGCACGCTGTACGATCACCTGTAATTAGAAACATGGAAAGAAAATTGTGATTTAACATGTTTAAGAAACCACCAAGAGCAGTTTCGAGATGCCAGTTTCTAGAATATGAGTTAGTTTCTGGACTGACTGGACGATTACCTTGAATTAGAAGCAGGGAAAGAAAATTTCATAAGAAATGCATCTTCATTTCTATTTTCATCATCACCTTCATTATCATTATCATCATTGCCATCGTCATCTTTGTTATCACTTTCATTTGTATTCACCTTCAACATGAAAGTCACCCCATTAGTGCAAGGATCGCATCTGACCACTGTTATCAACCTCTCCATTATGCTTGTAGCTTTTCAGCTTTCTACTCCCACTTCTCCTCCTTCTCCTCTTCTTCTTCTTCTTCTGAGTCCTTCTCTTCCTCATCATCACGTCATAGTCGCCGTTTTCCTCGTTATCTTCGCCGTCGTCATCATCAATTGCATTAATATGATCACTATCATCATCATCATCACAATTTTCAATATCACTATTATCATGGTTATGTTTATTGTAATCATCATCGCATAGGAGAGAGCGGGGAGTGTTATCATCATCATCATCATCATCATTATCATCATCATCATCATCATCATCATCATCATCACCATCATTCCGTGTCACCAAAATGCACCATCCCCATCGTCATCATCGTCAGCCCTGTAATCATCGTCCTTATCACCATCATCCTCATCGTCATCCCCATCATCATCATCATCAATATCATCATCACCATCATCTTCATCACCATTATAAGCATCAGCATCATCATCATCACCATCATCAACACCACCACCACCACCAACACCACCACCACCACCACTCGCCTGAGCAGTGCACCAATACCAGATGGAGGAGATGGTGATACCAAAGATCATTCCTGGCCAGGGAAGATCACCCGTCAGTGGATCATGGAATATGTGGAATGCATCATCTCCAGTGTAACCGCATCATTTCCATAGCGCTACATACATTTTCTTCATCTTCTTTCCCTTATCTGACTTTCATTTCACAACACCGTTACCACTAACAAGGCACCAGCGCCTTCACAATAATAGTAATTACCCCCATAGCACAACCACCATCAGGCCTGACCATCATCAATCAACATCATCATCATCATCATCATCATCATCATCATCATCATCATCATCATCATCATCATCATCATTATCCTCATCATCATCCTCATCCTCATTTCATCAACACCACCAACACACCATCACTGTCATCAGCGTCATACATCACCATCATGCACCATACCCATCTTCATCATCATTAAGATCGTAATCGTTTTCATCATCATCATCATCATCATCACCTCCACCGCAGCCGCTATCATTACTATCATCAACATCATGCATCATCCCAATCGTCATCATCATCATCATCATCATCCTCATCGTCATCGTCATCCCCATCATCATCATAATTATCACCATCATCGCCACCATCCTCATCATCATCACCATCATCAATGCATCACCAGCATGCATCGCCATCATCATCATCATCATCATCATCATTCTCATCACCATCGTCATCACCACCACCACCACCACCACCACTTACCTGATCTGTGCACCAATACCAGATGGAGGAGATGGTGATACCAAAGATCATTCCTGGCCAGGGAAGATCTCCAGTAAGAGGATCACGGAATATATGGAACGCATCATCTCTAGGATATCCGCAGGTGGTGTTAGGGTTGTTCAGAGTGGTGTTAGGGATGGCCTGGAAGTATTTGATGTATAGCTCCTCATATGGTACCTCAAGAAAGCCTGCAAAAGCAATGGACTCGAATTTAAGGGATGAATCTTCATGGATGCTGGTTTAAATGTATGTATTTATATATTTTTCTCCGGAAAGAGCCTCCGAGTAGACAATCAGGTTGATACCATACAGTGGAAACTCGATATAAATAGATCGGATTGTAAGAGAAATCTGATCTAAAAAGGTAAAGATTTGGTCCCAGCTCTTAATAACTTATCGTGTTTTTACTCGGCTATAAAGAGATAACTGCTATTTTGATAGTTCCAAGCACATCGTTATACTGAGTTTCCACTGTAGATCAATTCGATTCAACTTCAATTCTGTTCTGAATAGAAATCATGAACTCATTTTCAGACACCATCCTGTGCCACAAATGAAGAAAGGCCTAATTGTATGTGAAAAGAAATACATCTGAGCGCATAAGCGTCTTAACGTCTCCGCAAAGACAATATGACTGCGGCCCTCCATCATCTATCAGGTTAACTTTTTCACCGAAGAGCCAAGATATCGGGTTCTACGTATATTAAGATAAGAAAGGTGGTGTATTTTCATAAATCTATGATAAACATGATTGATTGAAATACACTTACACAGAATCATGAGCACCAGGGCACCAATCAACATGATAGCTGTCTGCAGAGCATCAGTATAGATAACAGCCGAGAGACCACCTGTGATGGGGAAAAAATAATATGGAAAATTAAGTAGATGCAACTTTGGTAAAGGTGAAAAGTGCGACATCGTTTTTTTTTTAATAATTCATAATTCGTCCATGCGTTCACGAAGTAACGTTAGCCAAAGTGTAATTTTAATTAATTGAGTAAATAGATAACACTCAATTAATTTCTTTCATTTGATCTACTTAACATGGTTTATCAAAAACTTGAAAATGCTTATTAAGCTTTTACATGTGAATGCGCAGAGTAAAATTGATAAAGTTAAATGAATATACAAATACATTTTTATTCCAAATTAAACAAAGGAACAATATACTATATATTCAGACCTCCCGACCATGAGGAAATTTGAGGAAATGCCATGAATTTGTTTACTATACTGAGCGAGTTTCAAGAGAATTCCAAAAGGGTTTCCTAGTGCTTTTTCTCGACAATTTATCTACACAATCCTATTGAAGCATGGTTTCCTAATTTCCTCTTTTTCAGCAATTCATTCCTCTTTTACGTTGAGAGGTATGCAACTACAGGTATCTTTCACAGATGACGAGCCCCTCATCCACCTTCCCATGCTAAAATCACGCGCGTTTCTCATCTTTCCCTCTTCAATTACGCCAGCTATCTTCAACAGAAGCATTCAAATCCCAACTTAAAACCTACTTGTTTGTTTCATCATAATATTTTAATACCTGTTTTATGTCCAGTATATTCACTTCCATTTGTATTGTCTTCATTAACTTTTCTATTCCAATTAAAGCGCCATGAGCACCGAAAGGTGGACCTGTGCGCTATACAAGTAGCCACTATTATTATTATTATTATTATTATTATTATGGTGTGACGAGCCCACTAATTTGTATGCGCGATCGCGATGATGACGTCATCGAATATCATCTTTTGCGAGTCGACTGAAATCTAAACGGAGGTTGGACGTGAGTGAATATGGTGTTTTCGATTTCAGTCAACTGTACGTGACGAAGGGCACCTCGACCGGCAATAGTACGTCACATTTTTGCGCTTTTGCTTATTGTTACGTCACAGGTAAATGCGCACGTAACAATGAGAAGACGCATAAAACGATGACGTACTCCTTCAAGTCGACTGTGACTGTGACGAATGAAATCGAAACCTCCATAATGAAAGAAATGGACGTGTCGGCTTGTAATTCCGGTCGACTGTGACGACAGGCGCGTCGACCTAAATCGAAATCTCACTAATACAATGCGCGTTTTCAACTCACCGATGACAGTGTAAACTGCAGTTATAGCAAGCAGAATAATGATTGACAGATATAGATCCCATCCTAGGGATTGCTGCACAAACAACGCTCCAGCAAACAAATCCACCTGCACAAAAAATGAAATCACTTTGTAAGATATTGGATTTTGGACATTTTAATTAATACAAAATTGACAATGCAGTCTTTTTGCATTGACCTGTAAGAAACGATGATGACAAAAGGATTAGGAATTATTACTCAATAATCTAGGGTAGTGTTGCATGAAGACAAAGGACTATGGTTATATATCAACAATTCAAGACATCCTATTGAAATGTGTGCCAACTTTAGAGAACACATTTCAATAACATTGCAATTACAGTGGTGGTTTCGCGTAATTATCACCCTCCGAATATGGTCACTTTAATTGTGAAATCATGATGTATTTATAAATTTCCATACGTTTACATTTTGTACATTTTTGGAACTATGGATAAGGTCTTGGGATCCATTGTAGCCGTTCGTAGAGGTATGTACGATTCTACGGAGGACTGGTGACAGGTTCATAATTTAGTGTAGCCAGTCGTTGGTAGAGTCTTGCTCAGATCTACAAACAACTTTATGAAACACAAACCCTCGATATGATAGCGTTTTAGAGTTTGAAAAGTCATAATTTTAAGGGCAGGATCTTGAACTGAAAAAAATGCGAACTCATCGTTCACTGAGAGCGAAATCAAATAAAGCATACAAAATAATATCAGAAATGATTACAGTTTCTTTCCTAACAAGATATGCAAATAATAAATGATTTCTTTACATTTCAAATATTCTGAGCCTGTTTCCTCAACACGCAAACAAAAATCTTCCTACGTTTCATAATTATGGATGTATTAATTTATTCTGTGATTATCGAATTTCATAACCTTTCCTATCATGCCTATCCCGGCCAGGCAGGACAAATTCACTGTTTTGTGAGATACATGTAATTCTCTTTTTCATATTTACAGAAGCCTGGTTCGGGTCATATGTTTATGATCCGAGCTCCAGAGAATCAATATTTGATTGAAGTAAATACAAGCGCTGGATTGAGGCTAGGTAAATTGATCTCAAAGAATTCACTGAATTTATGTAACTGACAAAATGAGAAGATGTTTGGATTTTGGGGGCATCTTTCTCGGTAAATACGCCCCGGTTTATCAAATTTGGGGGTGTTGCAAAACCATTTTGTATACATGAAATTTAATAGATATGACCGGATTTGACTCAAATGGAAGGACTTATAACGAATATATTGAATTACATCGAGTTAACATAGTTTTAGTGCAAGTTTAAGTCTATTTTCCTCAAAGATTGTTTATCAAAACACAATGAAATATCGCCGAGTATGATTTTCCTTTTTATATACCTTATTTTGGATCACTCTCTGACGTGTATTAAATAACTTTAAATGGGGTTTTATTCTTCTGGAAAATTCAACTTGCATCCGATCTTGCATGATTTTTTTCAGGTACATTGTAATATTTATTACTTTTTATTTTAGAAAGACTTTCTGGCAATTGATTTTTTACACTGCCATTAGTGGGGTGGGGGGGGGGGGGTCAAACAAGATTATCAAAAATATGAATGGTGTTTCCAATCTAGTAATCGGCTTGGCTGTTCTAATTATGTAAATTAGAGAGAATACTGACAGGTAGAGAGAGGGGAGGAGGGGGGAAGGGAGAGAGAGGGGGAGAGAGAGTGTGTGTCATGTGTGTGTGTGTGTGTGCGTTTAAAATCGCCGCCAACCGTGGACCACTGCACCATGCAAAAGTACCTTCAAACCGCGGACGTACCTGCAACGGGGGACCGTCCACGGTTGTAATTCTGTATGAGATCAGATCGTATATGTAGAGCTTTACAATAAAAATGCATTTAAAGAAGGATAGGGGGTACGTCCTCGGTTGGGTGGCACTTTGTCAAATTAGAACGTCCACGATTGCAAGTCCTCAGTTATATGTTGGATCGTCAGGGATGTGTCCTCGGTCCATGGTAACGAATTCTAAACTAACACACAAGCACACACAAACNGAATAACAAGTTAAATATTTGCACTCTTAAAATAAATGGGCAAACATGAACCTAACGCTGCATGAGCAACCCATTGTCCAAACAATTTGTTAAAACACATTTAACTAACGGTCATATTTTTGCTTATGCCGGTTGAGGTATTTCCCGGCCTGGAAAATAATACTCAGAAGGTGGTAAATTGCTTGTTTCTAGGTTATAAATAATCTGTGTGTCAGTACGTCACCCAATCCTCTAAGAGTCTACTGACAATCTTTTCTAACATTTTCAGGCACAGTTTTGCTCAAGCTGGTAACTTTACAAGGTCAAGTGGGTATTACCCCTGGGTTTTTTTTTCAAGCAAAAAATGACAGCTAATGGCTAATGGAAGCATGCCTCTTTGAGTGATGTGGTCAATGTGTAAAATCTGGAAGGCACTTATCATTTTGTGTGGGGTCATGCGTAAATGCTCTGTCATGCACCCATTTGCATTCTGATATTCCGGATTCATACTCACAAAGTCTAATTTCAAAAGATTTCAAATTAAAGTCAGGCGTGCGATTCAAAATCATTTATTCTTACGAAATAATGTCCAACGATGCCTCCGAGAAATAAACACTTAAACCTTTTACAGGCTTAAAGATTTAAGTCTAAGAAATACCTTATTTATTTTAATCTAAGCGATTTGCCACACTAACAAGTATAAACTGGACTTAAAAGCTTTTACCTTCATATATTTTAACTGAAAAGTAAAACACTTTGGAATAAAGAAAGTACCGTTACATGTGGGTGAATTATGAACGATGGGGTAAGCAAGCACAAAACTTAAACCCTTAAAGAATATCTTTTAACAATTGTATATGTTACCTTCTCAAATGATTGACAATTCCATGATTTCCATAGTTATTTTGAGCTATACCTTAAAGAATCTGAATGTGGAATTCATAATCATGACATTTCCGATAAGACTTGAATAGCAGTTCAATTCAAAAGGCGTACAATTATTTCAACAAAAATGGGTTTCCATGCGTGTATCCAGGATTTAGCATCCCGGAGGCCCGACTGCCCCCCCCCCACGAAGAACCCTGTGACCCCCTCCC